>PVJC01009344.1:0-46108 GCA_004026665.1 Murina feae
TGTTGTTTTGATTTGCATCTCTCGGATGATTAGTGACTTTGAGCATGTTTTCATATGTCTCTTGGCTTTCTGAATGTCCTCTTTTGAAAAGTGTCTGTTTAGGTCCTTTGCCCATTTTTTGATTGGATTGTTTGTCTTCTTTTTGTTAACTTGTATGAGTTCCCTATAAATGTTGGAGATTAAACCTTTATCAGTGCTATCATTGGCAAATATGTTCTCCCATGTAGTGGGTTTTCTTGTTGTTTTGCTGAGGGTTTCTTTTGCTGTACCACTTAGTTTTGATTACTGTGGCTTTGTAGTAAGTTTTAAAATTAGAAAGTGGGATCCTCCCAAGTTTTCTTTTTCTTTTTTCAATATTGTTTTTACTATTTTGGGATACCTTTAGTTTTACATATGAATGTTAGGGTGGGTTTTTCTGTCTGATAAAAAAATATCATTGAGATTTTAATGGGGATTGCATTTATGTAGATCACTTTGGGTAATTGACATTTTAACAATATTAAGTTTTCTAACCCATGAACATGTGATATTTCCATTTACTTATGTCTTTAATTTCTTTTAGCGATGTTCTATAGTTTTAATTGTATACATTTTCATCTTAAGTATTCCTAAGTATTTTATACTTTTTGATGCTATCGCAAATGAAATCTACATTAATAAAAGACAAACATGCAAATTGGTGTCAATCCGCTACACCCCAAGTCATGCCCACCAGCTGATCAGAGCAACTATATGCAAATTAACCCAACCAAGATGTTGGCTGGTAGCCACGAAGCTAGAACAAGCAGGAGGCTTGGTTGTCCCAGTGATGGAGGAAGCCAAGTTGTGGCTTCCGCTCAAGGCAACAAAGTTTCAATTATAGAAGATAAATAAATCCCAGATATCTGTTTCTAGCCATCTTCGCTGGGAGCTTGGGTCACTGGAGGCCATTGCCAGCCTGCAAACAACCATCAGCCACACCTCCAGGCTGGCCAGGCACCACAGTAGGACCCCCCCCCCCCCAGCAACCCTGAAGGGGTGTGGCCAGCCTGAAAACGGCCCTCAGCCCCTCACCCAGGCCGGCCAGGTACCCCAGTGGGAACCCCACCTTCATCCTCATTCGGGACACCCTTCAGGGCAAACCAGCCTCTATCGTATATAATAAGAGGGTGATATGCAAATAGACTCTAACATCAGAATGTCTGGGAATGACTGGTCACTATGACACACACTGACCACCAGGGGGCAGATACTCAATGCAGGAGCTGCCCCCTGGTGGTCAAGTGTGCTCCCATAGCGGGAGCTCTGCTTAGCCCCAAGGCAGGCTGATGGCTGCCAGTACAGTGGTGGTGGTGGGAGCCTCTCCAGCTGCTCAGCAGCTCTAAGGATGTCCAACAATAGCTTAGGCTTGTTCCCCGCTGGCAAGTTTACATCCCCCAAAGGGTCCCAGACTGCAAGAGGGCACAAATCGGGCTGAAGGACCCTTTTGTTATTTTAATAATTTTCTTTTTAGATTGTTGATTGTTGATCTATAAAAATGGAACTGATTTTTGTGTATTGACTTTGTATTGCACTACTTTGCTGGATCCATTTATTAGTTACAATAGCCTTTTTTGTGAAGTCTTTAGATTTTCTACATATGATAATATCATTTGCAAAGATAATTTTACTGCTTCTCCAATTTGGATGCCTTTTGTATTATTTTCTTGCCTCATTCATTGCTCTGGCTAGGCCTTCTAATATTGTGTTTAATAGGAGTGGTGAAAGTTGCCTTTTTTTCTGAGTTTATTTAAGTACTAGGGACCTGGCACACAAAAGTTTGTGCACTCGGGAGGGTCCCTCAGACCGGCCTGTGCCCTCTTGCAGTCTGGGACCCCTTGGGTGATGTCCACCTGCTGGCGTGCCTGGCCAGCCTGGGTGAGGGGCTGAGGGCCATTTTCAGGCTGGCCACAGCCCCTTCAGGGTTCGGGTCCCTACTGGAGTGCCTGGCCAGCCTGAGTGAGGGGCTGAGGGCCGTTTTAAGGCTGGCCACAGCTCCCATTGACCCAATATCCCAGCGAGGCTGGCTGGAATCAGGTTTCTGGGGTTTATTTATCTTCTGTAATTAAAACGTTGTCGTGAGTGGAGGCCTAGGCAGGAAATGAATCCTTCTGTTTGCTTCAGCTCCATTGCTTCTATAATTGAAACTCTGTTGCCATGAGCAGAGGCCCAGCCAGCCTAGGCAGGCAGTTGCAATGGAAGCCTCCTGTTTGCTCTAGCTCAGTGGCTGCCAGCCTCCATCTTGGCTGGGTTGATTTGCATACGGCCGCTCTGATTGGCTTGGCTGGTGGGCGTGGCTTAGGTGTCTCGGAGTGATGGCTAATTTGCATATTACTCTTTTATTAGAGTAGATGTTGTTCACTGTAGGTTTTTCATACATGGCTTAGAGTGTGATGAGGTAATTTCCTTCTATATCCAATTTGTTGGTTTTTTTTTTTTTTTATCATGAAAGAGTGTTGAATCTTGTCAAAAGCTTTTTTTGCATCTTTTGAGATTGAACATGATTTTTATGTTTTGGTACACGTTAATAAAATGTGTATCACATTTATTGATTTGTATATATTGAATCCTTTTATCTATAAAGCACTCAGTGGGAAAGCATTATGGTTTAAAAATTTTTTTTCTGGAAGTAATATAACCATATTGCAGGCTACTTGGAAAATAGAAAATAGGAGAAGAATCACCTATAATTAATTCCTCTACCCAAAGTTACATAAGGGACCCATTTTAATTTTTTTCTAGTCATGTTTCATGCTTATTTTTTTGCCTCACATTATTTAGACTTTTTTTGTTGTTATATGATCACCTTAAATTACTATTGGTAATGGCTGCATGATAGTCTGTTTAAACTGTTCATTAATATACTTTGGGAGAAAGGGGGAATGAAACGCAAGATATTCATTGTAAGATTTACATTACATTATCTTTTTACATTCAGAACAACCACATGTGTTAGCACTATGAATTTCACTCTATAAAAAATGCACATTGGGTTGCACAGGGTCTTGCAGCTGGTAAGTTGTAGAGCTGGTGTTTGAACCGAGATCTGTGTGACTTCAAAGGCCTTGTTTTTTCCACTGTACTTTTATATTGTCCATATGTCATCTATTGAATTCTTAAAATACTTCTGTATTTTTATTATACAAATGTCCAGTAATACAAATAATGAGGTAAACTATTACATGATTAAGTGATAATTAGTGCAGGAACCATTTACTTAGTACGTATTATGTGTTGGGCACTGGGCTGAGCACTTTGCATTTATCACCTTGTTTAGCTTTTACTAGTATTATAACCCTACTAGATGCTTGGTGCATGAAATTCATGCACATGGTGGGGGGGGCACAACTCAACCTACACCCTCTAGAAATCCAGGACAGCTGGCTCCTAACCACTCTACCTGCCTCCCTGATGCCCCTAACTTCTCTCCCCTGCCTCCCTGACCACCCTAACTGCTTTCCCCTGCTGGCTTGTTGGCCCCCAACTGCCCTCACCTGTTGACCTGATGGCCCCCAACTGCCTTCCCCTGCCGGCCTGATGACCCCTAACTGCCTCTGCCTCGGACCCCACCACCGTAGCTTTGTCCTGAAGGAAGTTGGGTGTCCAGAAGATGCCTAGTCACCCAGTCTAATTAGCATATTAGCCTTTTATTAGTATAGATAGGTACATATTATCTGCTTTTTTAAAAATCACCATTCTGCCATTGTTATATTTTTAGATAACTTGTGTGTTTCCATTTTTTTCACTGTGTTTAATAATCATCTTGCTGATTATAGCCTTTCCCCATGTTTGAATTATTTCCTTACAATGGCTACTCAGGTTATCTTCAGTTTTCCCTCTATCACAAATAACCATGCATTGCTCCAGTTCTTCACTACCACAGTAATAGTTTTCTTTTTGACCTATATGAGGAATTCATTAATGTGTATATCCAGGGAACAGATTCCTCATAGAATATAGATTATCTACACTTAATTTGACTTGGCTCTCAGGAGAGTATGTCTCACTCTACATGTTCATTAGCAGTGAACAAGGATTCAGTTTCCCCTGTCCTTCTGTTTGATCAGTCTGTTATGATTGCCCCATAGCCTTAGGAAATCACTAATTTGCTTTCTGTCACAATGATTAGTTCTGCTTGTTCTAGACTTTTATATAAATGGAATCATATATTACATTCTTTTTTATGATTAATTTTTCTTAGTCATCATGTTTTAAGATTCATTTGCTACATATACAGTATTGTAGTTTATTCTTTTTCGTTGCTAGGTAGTATTGCATCATATGGATATACCATAGTTTTTAAAATTAATTTATCTGCCAAAGGACATTTGGGATGTTTCCACTTGGGGACTGTTAGGATAAAAGCTACACTGTGTTTTCATGTACAGATGTAGGTGATGTATATTCAGATAAATACCTAAAAGCAGAATACCTGTAACTGGGGTAAGAATGAAGGGGCACTATTAATAGTTATACTGGTACAACATGTACAACAGACAATTAAGACAAAGGGTAAAAGGTGGACGGGCTTTAATTGTGTGTATATGTACATTGTATTCATACATGTTTATCAAATGAATATACATAGTATATTTTATTAGACCTTCTTTTGTTCCAAAAATATTTTAAGGAAAATTAGAAAAAGATGTAAGTAAATAGGGTAAGGTAATATACACTGAGTGACCAGATTATGACCACCTGACATTTGTAGGCAAATTAGATATAATTTCATGCTGGAGTTGCTAGAGGGCCAGACCATTATAAATAGGGAAGCAGTTTGTTTACCACGACAGTAGAGGTGGGTTTTTTTCTGAAAATATGGGTAAATAATGTGATTTAACAGCTTTTGAATGTGGGATTGTATATAATACACACACACACACACACACACACACACTAGGGGCCCAGTGCATGAACTTTGTGCACTTGGAGGTGGGGGGGGGTTCCTCAGCCCAACTTGCCCCCTCTCACATATTGGGAGCCCTCAGGGGTCCTACTGACGGCTTCAGCCTACTCCCTGCTCCCCTGGGGAGAGGGCCTCAGCCGCAGTCTGGCCTCCCTTTGTGGGAGGCAGTCAGACTAATCAGGGGAAGCCATCAGCCCCATCACCCCACTGCTGCAGCCACTGCCAGTCACTATAGCCACCAAGGTGTTTTCATCAACATGGACTCCAGTCCCTTCACATGAAAAAATGACAACTTTCTTTAGGCATTTTCAAGATGTGTCTTTCATAGGATATGACATTTCTTTTTTTTTTTTTATCCTCACCTGAGGATATGTTTCCATTGATTTTTAGAGAATGTGGAAGAGAAGCGAAAAACAGAGAGAAACATCAAAGTGAGATGAACACTTTGATTGGTTGTCTCCTGCATGAGCCCTGATCTGGGCTCCAGCCAGGGAGGAGCCTGCAACCTAGGTACATGCCCTTGGTCAGAATTGAACCCAGACCCTGCAGTCAGTAGGCTGAGGTATTATGCACTGAGTGAAACTGGCTAGGGCAGGATATGACATTTCTTATCCATCCAGCAGTGGACCTTCATTGTTTTTCTCTAGCTGTGTGGTGGAAAAACCCTAGATAGTCTTTAGGGATTCTTATCACCCAAGTTACTAAGAATATTACCAGTGGCATATAGGGAGCTGAGCCAGTGAGTGGTCAGAAAAGGTGTTTCCTCTGTAGTTCACTCCCATCATCGGCTCCACCCCTGCCTTTCCAATCCCAGCTCCACCCCTACCCAGGCCTGTAGCACCTGGCCTAGGATGCAGGCCATGGCAGGGGACCCCCAGACCCCTCCGATCACTGGATCTGCCCCTGCCTAGGTCTGCAGTCCTTCCTGAGGCTGTAGACCTGGGCAGAAGACTCCCAGACCTCTCCGATTGCCGGCTTTAAGATCCCAGGCCTCTGTGATCACCGGCTCTGATCCTGCCCCCTACCATCACTGGCTCTGCCCTTGCCCCACTGACAGCCTCTGGCCAAGGCTGTACTGCCAGCTCTACTGGTGCCCAGGCCCCTGCGATCTCCAGCCTTGCCCCTGCCTCTGGCCCAGGCCTTATGCCTGGGTAGGGCACCCTCATACCCCTCCAATCACCGGCTCCACCCTAGCCCATGCCTGAGGCCTCTTTTAAAGGCCTCTGGCCTGGCAGGGAACCCCCAGCCCCCTCTGATCGCCTGTTCCACCCCTTGGGTCCCCTGCCTCATCTGCCAGCTGCCTGGCTAACAGGCCTGACCACTTCAGTGGCAGGGCTGAGCCGGACTGGGTGCCACCATCTTGTGGCCATTAGGGCGGCCATCTTTGTCATGGAGTGATGCCTAATTTGCATATTACTTTTATTAGATAGGATAGGTTGTGTTATGTATGTGTATGTTAAATATACATATTTATACACATTCACACACACACGTACACACACACACACACACACACACATACACGGGTGGCCAGATTATGATGACCACCTGACGTTTGTAGGCAAATTAGTCGTACACTGCATCGTATGGGATATGGAAGCCAAAGGCCTGTTAGAACACCTTTGCTGTGTGCAGTTACCAAGATAAAATGTCTCCAATTCACTCAGGAACACAAGGATTGGACAGTTGAGCATTGGAAAAAAGTCATATGGTCTGATGAATCACATTTCCAGTTGCATCATGCAGATGGCAGAGTGAGAATTTGGCGGAAACAGCATGAAAGCATGCACCCCACATGCATGAATACAACCCTTCAAGCTGGTGGGGCAGTGTTATGGTTTGGGGCATGTTTTCCTGGCATGATTTGGGCCCTTTAATTCATGTGGATCAACATCTGAATAGCACAACATACCTAAGTATCATTGCTGAGCAAGTTCATCCTATCATGTTGATGGTGTATCCCAGTGGAGGTGGCTTCTTCCAACAAGACAATGTGCCATGCCTCGGTGCTCGTATTGTGCAGGAGTGGTTTCAAGAACGTGAGGGAGACTTTACCTTGCTTAGGTGGCCCCCACAATCACCAGATCTCAATCCAATTGAGCATTTGTGGGATGAAGCTAAAAGAGCCATCAGGCAGCTGGTTCCACAACCATCAAATCTCACAGCACTGGACAGTGCTATTCATCAGGCATGGTGTCAGATTCCTCGCATCACCTTTCAACATCTCATGGAGTCAATGCCAAGAAGAGTCACCACAGTATTGAAGGCAAAAGGTGGTCAAATGAAGTATTGATGGAGTGGTCGTAATTATCTGGCCACTCACGTTCAAATATATCCCACATTCAAAGGCTGTTAAATTGCATTGTTTACCCATATCTTCAGAAAAAAATCACTTCTATCATGGTAAACAACCTGCTTTCCTATTTATAATGGTCTGGCCCTCCAGCAACTTCAGTGTGAAATTATAGCTAATTTTCCTGCAAACGTCAGATGGTCATAATAATCTGGCCAATCAGTGTATATTAGTAGGGGATAAGAAGTAGGGTGAAAAGAGAAAAGAAGAATCGTATATATTAAAAGGCTAATGTGCAAATCAAGTGAATGGTAGAACACCAGTCGCTATGATGCGCACTGACCACCAAGGGGCAGACGCTCAACGCAGAAGCTGCCCCCTGGTGATCAGTGCACTCCCACAGCGGGATCACCACTCAACCAGAAGCTGGGCTCACAGCTGCTGAGCACAGTGGTGGTGGCAGGAGCCTCTCATGCCTCCGTGGGAGCTCTAAGGATGTCTGACTGACGGCTTAGGCCGTTCCCAATGCAGGGAGCTCCTGGACTGCGAGAGAGCACAGGCCGGGTTGAGGGACCCCCTGCATCTCTGAGTGTACAAATTTCGTGCACCTGGTTTCTAGTAGGATATAAAATTGAGTCAGGAATAAAGTTCTGGCAGACCCCACAACTTGCTAAGGATGCTACAGATCTGGCTTTCCATTTTCTAGTAGGTAATACAAAGGGAAGCCTTTCTTTTATTATAATGTCTGTAAAGGAATTAATGATTGAGTTGAAACATAGCTATTTGTAATAGCTCTGAAACCAGAAAGAAGTTTATTCCTGGGATTTTAGTAAAGTTAACCACTTTATATTTGTTTTAAGCTCATGTCAGATGGCAGTGTCTATCTACTTCAGTTTCTGAGTAGTTAGGCTGAGGTTTCAGGCAGTTTTAATGAGAACATTATAGTTATATATAAGAAAATTATGCCAAATTGCTACTCTGCCATTGCTTGTGCTCTTTTTTTCCAGTTACAAAGGAAATTGAAACATGAAACTTGCAGCATACTCTGAAATTATTGGGCAATACTAACCTTATTCAAATCATTCAGAACACACTTAAGTTTGTTATAATTCCATCACAGTGAAGGCCTCTGGACTTCATGATAGTGTCAAGCTATTTGTATTGACAAGAGGAGAGTACAAGTGTTCATTATGTTTTCTAATTAGTAGAAAACATATCAGTACATTTTGTGGTGATTTCTTCTCCCCCAGGATATGATCATACTTAACGGTGTCTCGTTGGTATGCTCACCTCTCAGAATGTTCGTCAAACAATGGTAATACATAATTCTGAGAATGAATCATTATTAGAAGCATTAATGGTAGATAATTACTTTTAGAAATTATGTCTCATGAGATTTCTTACTTTTGTAAAAATGTTAAATCTGTAATGGTTATCACCATTAGCTATATATTTTTTTGTCTTGGAACATGCTGAGTTATCTCAGGGGAGATTAAACAAATTAGGATTTTGCAGTGTGTTGCTTGGATACAATTCAGTGCGCAGCAGCAGTTGTGAAGTGGTGTCCTGGGGAAAATGTGGGAAGAAGAATTACAGGAAAGGAAATGGATGGAATGGGAGAAAATGAAAAAGTTACTGAAAAAGTTCAGAGACACTGAATATAACATTTCAGTATTAGTCATTTACTAGTACATACTGTATTGTTTACAATAAGTGAAATTAAAATAGATTAGATGGTTACTGTAAATGCATCTTAAATACAAATTGGTATTTTTGCCTCTTTATTTGATGGATAAGCAGCCTGTAAAAAAATGAGAACTCTGGAGTGACCTTAACCTGATTTATTAGCATTAAAGTATTTTCGCTTGAAGTAAACCTGCCTGAGTACTTGATGATCTTAGAAGAGAAATAATGGATTGGGATCTTTTGCTATGTTCCGGGTTTATCACATAAATCACTTATTTCTTCAGAGTTTATTTGTGATTCACTGAGATATATTTAGCCTGCAGTGCTCAGTAAGAGAATATTAACTACTCTTTATTAACATCTAGAGCGCTCTAGCTTAATTCTACTTTTTAAGAAAAGTAGGTGAGAATCAATGTATTTTCCAAAAGAATAAAAGAGAGGAGAAAAATAGGAATTTCTCAAGTTTAGGCATTACTTTATGAGTTCGTGTTTGTTGATATTTGACACGATTGGTCATTTCTGTCACAATAAATATTAAACCAAACATCTTACATTGCTCATATAAGGTTTGGATTTATCGCATAGATCACACACATGAACCTCTGTCAGATCAGCTGTGTTGATAGGTATGTTTTTACTTTTTTATCATACTTGATAAGTCTTTTTGCTAATTATTCCCTGTTTTAATTTTCTTACTCTTACAATTTATGATCTTAATTTTGTGTTTAAATCTATCTTTTACTTTGTTTCTTCCATTGTTATAATTTATAATTTGCCCCCAAATAGCTGATATTTTGTCCTAATTCTTACTTTCTGTTATATTTAAACTAGTAGCCCTGCACATGATTCTGTGTGCCAGTAGCTCGGCAGTAACTTGCTGTTACCCTCTAGTAGCTCTCTGTCCACTGCCCCATCTTCCTGTAGCTCCCCCCCCCCCCACCCTTAATAGTTTGCTGCTCTGCCACCTCCTGTAGTTCTCTGTCTCCTGCTTGTAGCTTGCTGCCCCACCCTCCTGCTAACCTGTGATCCGGTCGTTACATGGTTGGTCATTACGCTTCGTGGCGTAATGACCATTTGCACATTACATATTTATTATATAGGATATTTAAATCATTCAAAATTTAAATGATGTAGATATGAATTATTTTTATCCAGATTGACATTTATTTTATTATCACTTTCTAAATATTGTTACATCCTCCCCCCCTTTTTTTAGAAAGTTTCTGTGTATACTTTTATTGTCTTTCCTGACTCCCCATTCCTTGCAAAGTTCCAATCTCCCTGGGCCTTGCTTGGCTCCCAGAATAGGCCGTGAGAGCTCTCAGAGGTCAGTCAGCCATGTCCTCCAAGCTTCCTGCCTTGCACCATGTTGCCGCCTGCCCTGGAGCCACCCACGTCTACATTTTTCCTTCTTTTATAATGCTTAGCTTTTGCATTTAGATTTCTTGTTTATTAGAACCTATTTCTAGATATTTTGATCTTTTGTTTTGTTCTTTTGTTTGAATTTTTTAGTCTGAGCTGAACATGCAACATCTTCAAGGTATGCCAGTGTACCAGAGTTAATAAATTAAGGAGTGTTTGGATGTTAACTAGACTTACTATGTTGATCATTTTGCAATATGTACACATATTGAATAATTATGCTGTACACTTGAAACTAATATTGTATGTCAATTGTATCTCAAAAAATAAGTTTTAAAAAAAGTTAAGAAATTTTGTTAATTGTACTATTTTATGTAAGATAATAAAATTAGGAGAAGCTGGTAAAGGATGTATGGGAACTTTACTATTTTTGCAACTCGTCTGCAAGTCTAGAATTAATTAAAAATAAAAGATTTTATAAAATTGCATTGAAATTATCTGTTACTCATGAATATACGCAAGCATTTATCGATTACCAATATTATGCAAGGCACTGTCTAATATAATTTGTCATCTGCTCCCAGTGGTGGCACATTCCCTGGCTGCAACTGTAGATAGGTCAGCAAATCAGTCCTGTGATTGGAAGGCCTTAAAGGGAAGTAAATAATACCTATTTGAAAGACATTTAAATGTAACAACTATTTAAAATAATGTATACATGTTCTTAGACTTTTTAATGGATGTTAGATCACTTAACTCTTTAACTCAGACTTTTCATTTAGAAAACAAAACCCCTTAATTCAGAGCTGTTACATTCCCAAACTGCAATGGTTCTAGGAGGAGCCACTTTTTGGTGTTGATGGAGTTTTCATGTTTTTTAGAACTAACCCTTCATCCATACCCTCTCCTGATATATCCTGTTCTTGTGAAAAGGGCTCCCTGAGTCCATCCTGAATCGTGCCTCATGAACATCTTTGTGTTCATTCATGGGCCAAGGGCCAGAATAAATGGGTTTAGCTGACTTTTTGAACTAAGGGAAGTTGAGCCCAACGTTCTACCACTTAAAGAGCAAGAAAAGCTCTTTTTTAATTGTCTTTACTCCCTGTTGGTATAAACAGATGTTGGAGTGCATAGTAGATACGAAGACCCATCTGTATGGTAAAATTCAGTGAATCAAAATATAACAAGGAATAATAGAATATATTGCCAATTTTGTTTAAAAAACAGACAGCCCAGCCATTGTGGCTCAGTGTTGAGCATCGACCTATGAATTAGGCGGTCATAGTTTGATTCCCAATCAGAGCACATGCCTGGGTTGTGGGCTTCATCCCCAGTAGAAGGCAGCTGATCAATGATTTCTCTCATCATTGATGTTTCTATCTCTCTCCTTCTCTCAATCAGCAGTTGGGAACCTTTTTTCTCCCAAGGCCATTTGGATATTTATAACATTCACTTACTATAAATTTATGTTGGTATGAAGAAAGCTCTTAGATTTATTGAATTTTGAATCCCATCTGCGGTTGCCTTGGCAGGGCTAGACCAAATGATTTCATGGGCCTTCTGTGGCCCAAAGAGCAGACATTCCCCATCCCTGTTCAAAATATATTCTTGGGTGAGGATAAAAAAAAAGGAAGACAATTGAAATAGACTTGCTTAAACAGACAATAGACTTAACTTAGACAAACTTAAAACTAATATGAGAGTTTAGCAAGGCTTCTGACTATATACCAGCAACCACCAACCAGAAAATATTATATAAAATAAAATCTCCTTTTCAAAGGAATAAAAAATATGCAATACTAGAAAAACTCCAAAGATAGGCAAGAATTTTATGGAGAAAAATTTTTTAAAAATTATTAAGGACAAAGAGGAAAATATAAATAAATGAACAAATATACCAAGTTCATCAGTGGAAAGACTTAATATTATAATTATGTTTATTCTCTAATTAATCCAAATTTCAACAAACTGATGCTAAAATAATTATGGATGAGTAAAAGCCCAAGAAGAGTCAAAGGTGAGTTTGAAAAAATTGGCAAGCATATGTGAGAGAAAGGAACTTCCATACGTTGCTGGTTGGATAGTGTAAATGGTAGTTACTTTTTAAAAGTAGAAATAATATTTGTCTAATAGATGCACAAACAAAATCCTTAAGGGCAAACCATGAAAAAATGTTTTCTTCCTACATGTCTGCTGAACTATTCTGTTCTCCTCTGATAGTTCCTTGAGTATACCTCTTGAACTCTTGTGCATATACAGAGATAATTACATAATGCTTTTCAGAAGTTATACACTTTTATATACAACTAGAGGTCCGGTTCACAGCATTTGTGCACTGGGGGACAGTGGGAGGGAGGGGGGCACGGGGTGGGTCCCTCAGCCCAGCCTGCGCCCTTTAGCAATACAGGAGCCCTCAGGGATATCCAACTGACAGACACCCTTAGCGCTGCTGTAGAGGTAGGAGAGGCTCCCGTGCTGTGCTCGCCAGCTGTCAGCCAGTTTGTGGCTGAGCAGTGCTCCCCCTGTGGGAGCACACTGACCACCAGGGGGCAGCACCTGTGTTGAGCATCTGCCCCATGGTGGTCAGTGCATGTCATAGTGACAGCTTGTTCTGCCATTGGGTCGATTTGCATATTACCTTTTTATAATATACGATGATATTTTTTCACTGATTTTTTAAAATTCAGGTATAATTGACAAATAATTTCATATTAGCTTCAGGTATACAACATAATGATTCAGTATTTGCATATATTGTAAAATCATCATCACAATAAGTTGATAATTCGTCACCATACATCGTGTTTGTGATGAGGAATTTTAATCTATTCTCTTACCAACTTTGAAATATAATACTGCTCCATTTCTTGAATGATTATGTAATAATTCTTGGTATAAACTAGAGGTCCGATGGACGAAATTCGTGCACTCAGGGGGTTCTCTCAGCCTGGCCTGTGCCCTCTCACAGTCCAGGATCCCTTGAGAGATGTCTGACTGAAGGCTTAGGCCCATGCCCCTCTCCCCCCCCCCCCTGGGGGGGGGGAGGAGAGGGGCTAAGCCTCAGTAGGACATCCTTAGTGCTGCTGCAGAATTGGGAGAGGCTCCTGCTACCGCCGCTGTGCTTTCCAGCTGTGAGCCTGGCTCAGGGCTTCTGACTGAGAGTTGCTACCCTGGTCAGTACACATCATAGCAACTGGGTCATTCGGTCAATTTTCATATTAGCCTTTTATTATATAGGATTAGCCAGTCCCCTAAGATGCATGTTTAGATTGTTTCTAATCTTTTCTTGCTAGCAACAATGTTAAAATGAATTTCCTACCTTGTCTATTATTTCACACTTGTCTGAGTAAATCTATAGGATGAATATCTAGGAGAGGAGTTGTTATACTACCACACTTGCCCCTGCAGGAGTAGTATTAAATTATATCTCACCGGTGATGTAGTTCCAATCAAGCCCAATCTTCCAGTAAATCTGACATTTATTTGTGGATACAGACTAGGGTAGGGTTCCATCTCTATTTTTTTCAAGTTAGCGAGCTCGATGTCCCAATTTTCATGAGTTGATTAATCAGTCTTTTCACCCACAATTTGAAATTCCACTTTTATTTATAATTCAAATGTATATTTGAAGTCTCTTCCTCAGTTTTATGTTTTGTTCCATTGGTCTGTTCTCCATGCACTAGTTCCACATTACTTTTATTTTAATTACTTTGGTACTTTAATGTTTTTCAATATGACATTATTCATAAAGAATTGTCTTGTGAAGTTCTTGTTGAATTCTCTATAAAACTTTAGAATCAACTTGCCTATTTTATGGTGGTATTTACTTAATCTTACAGGCAATTTAATTTTGTTGGTTTTCATCCAAATACAAGCATGTCTTTCCATTTGTTTATCTTCTTTTGTGTCAGAATTTCAGATTTTTCTTCACATAGATCATGTCATTCTATTTTTTACTGAGTATTTTATTTTTCTTACTGCTTTTATAAATGGTTGGGATCCTCTCTTATTTTAAACCTCCTAATTTTTTGATTTGTATACATGAATGTTGTTAATTTTTACTGTTACCTTGTACCCAAACAAATAATTGACTAAATTATTTGATTATTTAAAATAGCATATCAGCTGATTTTCTTGGGTTTTCTTGATTTGTGACTTATATATAATGATAATTTTAACTTCTAAACAAATTGTATGCTCCATTTCTTTCTCTATTTTACCTATGTTGGTTATCTTTGGCAGAGTGTTAAAAGACATCTTTGAATATTCCTGATCAGTTAAGAAAGTATTGTTTACTCATTCCTATTTGTTAGAGGCTGGATGTTGAATTTTACTAAATACCTTCTCCACGTGTATAGAAATCTTCATGAGTTCTCACTTCTGATGTATTAATGAGATGGATTATATTTCTAGATTTTTTAAGTACCTAGAAATCCTGAAACAACATTCGGTTATGGTATTTCTTTTGATAATTGAATGTATTAACATTTATTAATTTATGTTAATATTTAACATTGTACTGTAAATTTAAATACTTCATTTAGTATTTTTTATATCAGCATTTCTATGGGACACTAGTTTTCTTTTTCTGTGCCTTTTTTATGGGTTTTTCTTACCACTATCATGCTAGATCCCTTGCTTTCCTTCTTTACTATGTATTGGAAGAGCTTAAGTCACATTGGAATTGTCTGGTCATTAAAAGTTTGATAGAATTACCTTGTGAATATGTTTCTACCTTGAGTTTTTGTGGAAAAGCTCTTTGTCAACATCCTCTGTTTTTTTTGGAAATTGTCCTTTTTAAGTGTTCTATTTTTTTCTGTTGGGAAGCTTTGGTCATTTATTTTTTCCTAGAAAATCGTATTTCTGCACAGAATTTAACATAGGAGTTGCTTATGACTAGTATTTTAACTTCCTTTTTACATATGGTGTGTTATACATTTCTTAGTTTGTATGTTTTTGTGCTTTGTTGCTTCATTGTTGATTAGGTTAGCTATCTCTAAGATATCTAAATCTTAGAAAGACCTCTTGGATTAATATGGTTAGTTCTGTAATTTTTGCTCTTTAACTAGCACCAATTTAGCTTTTTAATTATTGTTTTTGTAATTTAAAAAAATCTTTTTGATTCAGTAGTTTATGTGCATTTTCTAGTTTTGTTATCAATATCTGGTTTTATTTCACGGTGACTAGCAAATGTCTATTACTTTGGAAATCTATGAAGGTCATTTTGTGGCTGATTTTATGCCCCATTTTGATGACTGTTTCTTGGATTTATTGAAGATATTTTTGGGGTTTTAGTATCAATTCAACTAGATCTGTTTTATTAATTAATAAACTTAATTAAATGTCTCTTGTATCCATACTTAATTTTGTTCACTTAATGTTTTTGTGAACTGAGAGAAGTGAATTAAAGTCTCATGATGTATTCCTGTCAGTATTCTCTTTATTTATTCCAGGTTTTGCTTTAAAGCTGTCTATGCCCTACGTGCCTTTTTAAAAAATAATAATAATAATTTTTGCAGTGTTGATCCCTGCCTCATTAGGGTTGTATTTTTATGATATGCCTTTGCCCATCCTTTTTCAGTATTTCTGTCACTGTAAGTGTGTCTCTTGTAGACAATGAAATTTTTGTTTTGTGATTCAGTATGTTTTTAATTAACTGAGTTTGACCAGTTTGTATTTATTAAAAAGACAAATTTACTTGGTTTTGGTTCTCTCATCCTATATAATAAAAGGCTAATATGCAAATTGACTGAACTGCAGAAGACCAGTCACTATGACGTCCACTGACCACCAGGGGCAGACGTTCAATGTGGGAGCTGCCCCTTGGTTGTCAGTGAGCTCCCACAGTGGGAGCTCCACTCAGCCAGAATCCAGCCTCTCCCACCTCCATGGCAGCTCTAAGGATGTTTGACTGCTGGGGAGCAGGCCTAAGCCATCACTCAGACATCCCCCAAGGGCTCCCAGATTGGGAGAGGGCTCAGGTTGGGCTGAGGGTCTCCTTGTCACCAAGTGCATGAATTTTGTGCACCAGGCTTCTTGTATTTAATATGCTGCTGTTTTTATTGTTTCTCTTTTTGTTTTTATTTTACTACATAATGTAGTTTTTTATGGGTTTCTTCAGATAATTTCGAAGGTTTGAATTTTTGTTCTAAAGGCTGTCTTTATAAGTTTGTATAGTATATTTAATTTCTATGATAACGTCTATTGGCTCCATACAGTGAACCGGGAGGATATTATTACATTTTCATTTTGGCTTAATTCCTTTCCCCACATTCAAAACTTTAGTTGGTTATTTTTGTTCGTGTTGATCTTTATCAAAATATACATGTGATTTATCACCTTAGACTAGCAGTTCTCAACCTGTGGGTCGTGACCCCTTTGGCGGTCAAACGACCCTTTCACAGGAGTCACCAAAGACCATCCTGCATATCAGATACTTATATTACGATTCATGACAGTAGCAAAATTGCAGTTATGAAGTAGCAACGAAAATAATTTTATGGTTGGGTCACAACATGATGAAATGTATTTAAAGGGCCAGAAGGTTGAGAACCATTGCTCTAGGCAATTAGCAAAGGTGACAATCAGTATTTGTGGATTAACTTCACCTTCATCTTCTACTCTCATTTGTTATTACTGCAAATCTGGTTTGTCAGGGCCACTATTTGGTTCACCATAATTCCTTGTCTCTTTCTTCTCAGCCCTTCAGTTAACTGCATTTGTAGAGAAACCAAACACTTTATCTATCTATCTATCTATCTATCTATCTATCTATCTATCTATCTATCCATCCATCCATCCATCTATCTACCTATCTATCTATCTGTAGATGTGTGTGTATCTGTCTATCAATAGATAGATAGATAGATAGATAGATAGATAGATAGATAGATAGATGATAGATAGATACACACACACACACACATACATACACACAGACCTACATACATATTAGAGGCCTGCTTCACGAGGGGCTTCCTCAGCCCAGCCTGCCCCCTCTCAGGGGATGTCCTACTGATGAAGGGAAAGACAGAGAAACATCAAAGTGAGAGGAACACTTCAATTGGTTGCCTCCTGCATGAGCCCTGACCTGGGCCCCGGCCAGGGAGGAGCCTGCAACCTACGTACATGCCCTTGGTCAGAATTGAACCCAGACCCTGCGGTCAGCAGGTCGAGACATTATGCGCTGAGCCAAACCAGCTAAGGCAGGATATGACATTTCTTAGCCCTCCAGCATCGTACCTTCTTTTTTTCTCCAGGAGTGCGGTGGAAAAACCCTAGATCACCTTTTTGGATTCTTATTACCCAAGTTACTAAGAATATTACCAGTGGTATACAGGGAGCTGAGACAATGAGTGGTCAGAAAAGGTGTTTCCTCTGTAGTTCACTCAGATGGTAGGCTCCGCCCCTGCCCGTCCAATCCCAGCTCCACCCCTACCCAGGCTTGCAGTCTCTGCCCAAGACTGCAGGCCTGGGCAGGGGACCCCCAGACCCTGTGATTGCCAGCTCCGCCCCTTCCCAGGTCCCTGCGATTGCCGCCTCTGTCCCTACCCAGGCCTTGCTGCCTCTGTCCCTGCCCAGGCCTGCAGTCTCTGCCCAGCTGCAGGCCTGGACAGAAGATTCCCAAACCCCTGCAATCGCCGCCTCTGCCCCTGCCCAGGCCTGCAGTCTCTGCCCAAGGCTGCAGGCCTGGGCAAGAGACCCCCAGCCCCCTCTGATCACCTGCTCTGCCCCTCGCCCCCTGCCTGCCTCCCCCACCACCTGCCTGGCTAATAGGCCTGGCCACTTCAGTGGTGGGGCTGAGGCAGATTGGGCACCACCATCTTGTAGCTATGGGCATGGCCATCTTTGTGATGGAGTGATGACTAATTTGCATATTACTTTTTTATTAGATTAGATATATATAAGGCTAATATGCAAAGTGTCCCTCGGGAGTTTGACCTGAAGGTCGGGAATTCGATCACTTGCTATGACATTGATCTCCAGGGGGGCGGCACCTGACAAAGGATGGCCCCGGCTGGTAGCCGGAAGGCCCTTATCATCCCTGATTGCTGGTCAGGCTTAGGGATCCTACCTGTGCACAGATTTCGTGTATTGGGCCTCTAGTCTTCTATAACTGCAAACACAGAATGCTTGCCATTGATGGGGCTATGGTTTTGGGTTTTTTTGGTAATATATTTTATTGATTTTTTACAGAGACGAAGGGAAAGGGATAGAGAGTTAGAAACATCAATGAGAGAGAAACATCGATCAGCTGCCCCTTGCACACCCCTCCCTGGGGATGTGCCCACAACCCAGGTACATGCCCTTGACTGGAATTGAACTTGGGACCCTTCAGTCCCCAGGCCGACGCTCTATCCATTGAGCCAAACTGGTTAGGGTTGGCTAAGGCTTTTTTGTTGTTGTAATTTTTCCTCTGAGTTTATAAGGTTCTTCAGTAATGATTTGTGTGGAATGCTGATATTAAAATGACCAATAAATTGATACAAATTCTTGTCCTACGTAATTTTCTCGAGAAGTGTAGGCATTGGCCCAGGGTCTTTCAACTTGGAATGTTTCTTTGGCCTCATTTGTGTCACGATATTTTTGTTTCTGGATCCCCAACAGACTCTGATGTCCAGTATATTACTGGTAGAGGGTTTGATTGCTGAGGAATGGAATCTATAACGTTTTATCTCCTTAAAAAATACAAAAAAAAAATGAAGCAAATATGTCAAAATGTTAACATGCGTTTAGTATAATTGATGGAAACAAGGGAATCTCCAGTATTATTCTCTATGGCCTGAGGTATATTTGAAATATTACATTTTTTTTACATTTTAAAAAATTCCATGTAACTGTAAAGCACGGAGAGCTTTGTATGCTTTAGTGATCCAGTCCAGAATATAATTTACTGAAAATTAGTTTTCGCTTTATTAATCACAACATGCATTGTTTTCTTTAGATATTGAGAACCACTCATGTAATTTCTATGTTTTGCTTGGCATAATTTCCTAAGTTTTGAATAAAAGCATTTTATATTCTAAAGTTTTATGGCTGGAGTTTATAAAATTCTAAATTTAGAATCTTTACAGTGGAAGTTAGTGGTAATTGCTCCAGAGACTAAAACTACATGGGTTGTATGACTAAAATCTGTTAAGTGATTTATATTGCTGGTTTGGTATTATTTTGAATACATATTCCTCTAACTATACAAAAAGAAGATTGAAGTTTAAAATACCATCATAATTGAAAGAGTTAAGTTGTTCAGGACTCCTGTCCTTCTTTCAGCAGGGCTTTGATAAGTACAAATAATAAAAGAGAAATAAGTTATCTCTATTTTCTTATTGTTATGTATTTTTATGTTTTATACTAAAAGATTTTTAAGTTTGTTTTTTCTCTGTGTTTAGGTACATGTCTCGAGTCCACGGTATGCATCCAAAAGAGACCACCCGTCAGCTGAGCTTGGCTGTGAAAGATGGTCTTATTGTTGAAACTCTCACTGTGGGCTGCAAAGGTTCAAAAGCTGGTATTGAGCAAGAAGGATATTGGTTGCCAGGAGATGAAATTGTAAGTATGTTTTATTTGATAAATTTAGAAAAGCTGACTTTTAACTTTTGAATATTGTTTAAATACAACCTTTAGAAACTCATTTTTAGCAGTTTAGTAATGTTTCTCTTTAACATTTTTTGTTAACATTAAGGACCTACATTGGTAGTGTGGACACTTTCCTGTGTTTCTTTAGTAGGAGAAAACCCACTTTTACAAAGACCCTGCCTTTTCTGTGTAGTTTACCTTGAATCTGAAACATTGAAACAAAACAAGCAAAACCCTTTTAATGTACACACAATTAATGGTATTTATAAATATTTTCTTTAATAAATATTAGTAAAAAAAAGTTTCAGTGCAGGATAATTTGAGGCTGTCTTGACAGATCGGAAGGAACAGACTGGTTTCTCAGGGACATACCTTACTCAGGTTGGATGATGTCAGAGCCCAGAGCCATGCTTCAGGAGGATTTGCAAGTGACAAGGTTCCAAATGTTAGACGCCTCTAGGTAGTGTCTTCGTTGATTTCTGTGACTTGAGTGTGTTTTGTGGCACTTGACAGAAATCATAGGAAAGATAGTTAATTTTCTTTATTTTTTACTTAGTTCTTATTAAGCTATATTTTAATATTTTCCCTTGTAGTACATAATTTTATACTCAGGGTCATGTAAGAAGTACAGTTTTTTTCTTATGTAAAGACTGATTTGGTGTAAAATTTCCATGTTCCTATCTCATTCGTTTTTTATATTTCTAATACCTTGATATTAAAGGTCTACTTTTAAAGCAATATCATTTAAGACAATATGTTTCACATTTAATAGAAATGAGTTATTTTAGTTTCTGAAAGGAATGGATTTTGTAATTAAGGATTTTGAGAGTGTTTCTATAATGAATTCTCTAAAATCTAATGTTATAAAAAATGACACAAGGTCTTAAAATTGGTTCTTTGTGGAAACATTTCCCAAAACCTTTGAGTTGTGTTTTCCTTTCTGGCTCTACATCAGGTGAGCCAGCAACATGTTTCTCAGTGGAGGACTAAGCCACAGAGGCAGCTACAAGTTACAAACTTGTTCAGTTTTAACATTGTTTTTGTCAGTTTAATTTATGCCTTCAAAGTTTCAGGAAATAAAGTTCACGTTTTCTACAAATAAAACACAAAAGAAAAAAATGTTGAATTTCTCTGATATCATTTCATTTGCACACTAGAAGTGTTCTTATAAACTTAAGTAAAAATTGTTTATATCAGAATAATTTTTCTGTTGACTTCCATATAGAAAAGTACAGTTTTGTTGCCAGTAAAGAAACTCCAGATGTTAAGTCATAGTAATAATATTTGTTTACATCATGGATTAACAGAAGGGCCATTGATAATGGATAGCTTATTATATACTCAGAATAATCCAGTTAATATAAAATTCCTAATCCCCAAATACTTGGTAATGCACAGATTTAGTATAGAAAGCTGTCCTGATAGTTTATGCGATTTATATAGTAATTAACCAGTAGTAAGTACAACTTAATCCACAGGATTTTGGTTTGTGGATCATGTACATTTTTTTTTCATGAAAATGAAAAAGTGATTTTAGTTCTCCTTTTTAGATTTGTGCTTTTCCCACATGCATTCTTCCTCTTCAATTTGAAGTTTCCATGTTCAATTTAATGAAATGAGCAATTAATGAGTTAATGCTTACCACTGCATTAGGTTATATATTCTTTTTTTATTTTTACATGTAATTACTGCATATATTTATAGCACCATCCTTTTCTTTTTTTCTAGATGAAATCTTATATGTAAATCAGCCAACCAGTTTACAGATTTTATTAATTCATATTGGTTCTTATTCACATTTTTATACTGAGTATGCATGTATGATGTAAGTATAAATGAGTATATAAAAGTTGTGCCTAGTTTATAAAAATATGCAAATATTAAAAATTCAGAGGTAGCAGAAAGAGGTAAGGTCTTATATGTATAATAGACAGTCACTGGATCTATATTTAAGGCTTCACTATAAAATGATGAGGTTAATTATATTTGCATCTCATAACTGTAGCTGGTATGTCACCTGGCTACTCAGGGGCTGTCATGTGCTGCAGTTGTTATGCCCTCGAATACTCTAGAAGGACACATTACTGTGTCACACTTGGCACAACACAATCATCTCACACTTGCCAGCTCTTTGTTTATGGTCTGTGTGACCCATGCATGTGAGCTACTATGTATGGAGCCAGTTGTCAGCTATACAACTTAGGAAGTCACACTCAGTTCTCAGACATCATATGCTTGTATGTTTATTCAGCAGTTTCTAGTTTATGGCAGGTAATTGTCTTATTCTAGCAAAACCAGTTTTAGGGAAGGGTCACCTTTTCTGATTTGCACAAAGAAACTTTGTAGGCTAGTGACAGCCCTGCATGCTGGCATTTGAATCTAGGACCTTCCTTTATACTTGCTCTACCTTATATGTAATACGTTGCCTCTAAAAACTTGACTTTTTAATTTGAAAGGTTTACATCATTACTCATCTTGTCAATTTATGACTCAATATCAAAAGAAGAAAAAAGTCAAGTGGATATTATATATATATATGTATGTATATATATATGTATATATATGTATCTATATATCTGTCTGTATATGTGAGCTGTATAGAATGTTTTGGTTATTCATTTTTAATTCAAAGTTGCAAATATTCTTCAGCCTGGGAAGTTCTGTCATTTGAAAAAATGGGTAGTAAAGCACTTCTTTTACTTCTATAGCCTCTAAAAATAGTATCTCAGAAGTGTGGAAAAAGTTGATTTCTCTTGATAAATCCCACAGTTAAATCCTCAAGAGATACTTTGTATTAGCAAAGAGGCTATACTTTCCTTGTCTTCTCTTTCATAATTATGGTAAGAAAGACCAGGTAGGTAAGAGTACAGTTTTCTTTATGCCACTCAATTGTAGTTGAGCAAAGAGTTTGTTGGTGTCACAATTTTATTTTACCTCTGCTACCTCCCAACCACCACAGTGCTTATTTTTAAAGCTTGATTCAGTTGAAAAAATACCCATAGCTTGAGGAAAATTATTTTTACTAAATCTAGCAATGATATAAGTTTAACTCTAACAGTAGGTCAGGTTATGATTATAATCTGTTCAAGAGGAAGACACCTGTATAGGTCAAAGATGGTGGATTTAACTGTATTGAGATTCCTTTTAGACTGCAGTGCTTTTTAGACAAGTTGCGATGCTAGTTTCAACTACCATTTGTAGCCCTATTAAAGTGATAGTTCTTTTGGAGACACTGATAAAATTAGGCACGAGATAAGCATCTTTATGGTGATATTTTGAATATGTTTGTTGGAGATAGTAGAATAAAAATGTAATTATTAAAAATGAAGGCACTCTCAATTTAAATAATTTGCTTAAATATTAGTCAATAAACAAGGAAAAGTGTATGTATACCAACCAGTTTTTAAAATAATGAACTTGCTGAACCTAGAAACCTCTAGTAAATTTTCTGTGGTCATCTTAGACTTTCAGATTTATATGTTATTAGTATTCACTAATCAGATCTAAATAATTATTTCAGAGATGGTTTTCATAACTTGAAATTATATTGGTAAAAGGTCAGTAGACAAGGGCACAGAAGGAAACTTTCTGATGTCTGACCATTTAATGTTTGGTTATATCAAGGTTCTTTTCTTTTAATTTTTTTAAAAGAATTACAAGTTCTGATAGTTTGCTTCACTATCTGCTTTCTCTAAAGAACAAATATACATGAATGCCTATAATCCACATTTGATAGCAATATTAAATAACTTAACAACTTAAATACATTTCTTGGGTAGAATTTTACCATTTGCTGGGCTCAATTAAGTTTGTTATTTAGTAACTCCTTTTAGAATAAACACAATTTCTTATGAATTAAGGGCTCACTGAAGATAGAATGGTCTTATAAAGGTATTTAATGTTATATGTCAAATATGTATTTTGAATTTGAGGCAGTTAATATTAATATTATGATTTCCAAATGTATTCATGGTTCCTGGCACAAAGCTATGACTCTACCCTATTATTTGACAAATACTTTTGATCTGACATTAAGTAATTTGGTCTCCATTATAGAGAATGATTTAAAAGTCTAAACAGATGTTTGCTATGAAACTTCTTTTCCCTTTATTTAACCTGCCAAATCCCAACTCAGGGTCTCATTTCTTTTTTCATACTTCATACTACTCCAAAAATAATGTATCATTGTAGGAACCACAGCTTGCATTTTTAGTTAGAAGCCTTCTACCGGTTTGGTTTCATAAGATGCAAGAGCTACTGCAAAGATGAACTCATAATAGTCTTGACATTATGCCCTACTTCAGTTTGAATATTTACTTTTCATCTAATCAAGCTTGTCCCACCAATAAGCAGGACCTCAGACTACTTTTAAAGTAAGCCTAAATGAAAAGGTAGAATTCAGTCTATATTTTTGCTATTAATTTAAGGTTTTGACACCTTTTAAGAAGCATAATTGATGAAAATACGTATTTTGTGGTTTCTTGAAGAGATTAACATCTTATATTGAGTGTAAATGGATTTAGTCTTAACTTACTCAGGAGCAAGATAGATACTTTTTTCCTCTGTTATCATCTGCTTGTCTTGATGCAGAATGACCAATCTATAGGAAACTGTGGCTTGTGTACCTTTTGAAACTTAGCTAAGCTCACATCTTTTTGATAAGAGGTAGGACTGGACTTATGTCTTAGTCTTCAGAAATCACACCATTAAACAGTCATGGCAGGGAGTGCCCTTGCTTTGTTCTTGAAAAAATATTGAGAGCCTGCTGAATTCAAAACAGCTTGACTCTCTCAGCCCACTTCATAAATACACTATAGTGAAGTAAGATATTTTTAAAAATTAGGTCTTTGCATTTTCCTTGTTATAGTGTCATAAATTAATTATGTTTTTAATACCCTAAGTATAAAAAGCTGAATGCCCCTCGAGATACCTTTGATTTTTTTAAGTGGAATATATTTTGTTACATTTATGTTAATTATGTGCAGAACTACACATTTTTTTGCAAAGATTAATTACCTGTCTCAGACAAATATAAATTATTGTTTATATACTAAGTAAAGTATTAAGTATTTGATGATTTTTAATTAATGAGAAACCAGTTTATACTGTGGTTCTATATATATTCGAACTAGTACTTACACCTACAAATTATTATTGATGTGGTAAAGAATGTCCATTTTATTCAGTAGAATATTTTGGGTCATGCTATTCTTATTCTTTTCTGCTTTGTGAGTGTGTGTGTGTGTGTGTGTGTGTGAGAGAGAGAGAGAGATTGAAAGAGCTTTTTCCCCTTCTTTCTAAAGTCTTCTTCTCTAAGCAGTATTGTAATATTCTTATTTAAAACTATTGTAAATATTTATCATTACATTCTTACCTCTCAGTGGTTAACTAAATAACAGAATTAAACTAAACTTTGAATTATAGAGAATTAATTTATGTCATATTTATGTTAAAACACATCAAACAAATATTTGATAATTTAAGATTTATTTGCTCATTGCATATAAATATGGAATCACTTTAAAAGGTAGAATCTCTTGAATATGATGAACGTGGATTATATTAGGAGACCCTTGTTAAGGATACAGTTCTTCCATGAACACTTTCTCTTTAGTGTTATCTCTAAACTGATTTAATATTTCTTGGTCCCTCTAGCTTACAGAAATGTTGTGAGAGTCAGCTGTCATAATGAGCTTATAGTCCTGAAGAAATCCGCAATGTATAATTACAAGTGTCACATCATTTTGTGATTTGTCGATTCCTGTTTTGTGCACTATAGCAAGCAGATCATCTTAATAACTCACTAAGCATTGTAACTCAATTGATCCTTACAAAACATCTATATACTAGGCATTATTCTTTTGTTCATTTTACAGATAGAAAATAATACACAGAGAAGCTAAGTATTCTGCCCTAGGTGACACAACCTGTGAGTGCTAGAGCCAGGATTTGAGCCAGTCTGACTTCAGAGTCTTAATCAAATGCTATAAATGGTGACACAGAGACGTAGGACATCAGGCTGCTTCTAAATGCTGGGATATGTTCTAGTAGGTTCTGAAGACATTCTGTGTCTATTTCACACTATAATTAAGTATGGAGTTTACCGTTTACATTCATCACTCCTAACTTTAAAAAGTCCATCAGTTTCAGAAAAAGAAAAGAGAAAAAAAAAAGACACACATTCATGGTCTTAATGAAATTTATAATGGCACCGAGTTTAGTAGTTACTACAATGTTTGCTAACATTATGATAGCTTTCCTGGCACATGACTTTCTAAATAGATTTTTCTCTGTCCATTTGTAGCTTTTGTGTTATCAAGTTTCCTCTTAAATTACTGATGACTCTTGAATTGGTATGCTACTGTCTTTTTATTCGTGATTAGTACATTCATAGATTATCAGTTGATATCTGCAAAATAATGTAAGTCATATAGCAAATAATAAACAGTTTGATCCTCTATGAAATCCCTTTAGCTCTGTGTATTGCCTGATTTTGAGCAAAGTTATAGTAGAGAGACCAAGATTATTTTGTTTTTATTTTGAAAGGCCTACAGTATGCAGCCTTTCTCCAGGACAGCAACCCCAAACAAGGTGAACTAATTTTGCACTGTTATTTTACTTTAAATCTGCTTTTAAAAAATACTACATTTCTATCTTTCTTTAGGCTAGTTAACTCTTGTTAGATTTGTTCATTAACACCATATTGTCTTTACTTTGCTTCTAGTTGGGGGATTTTTGCTAATGGGTTTGCTTTTTAAAATTTTTCTTCAAGTATTGAAGTGGCTTTTCACATATTATGCTGCTAATCAGGCTGTATGAGAGTAGTTGGTGACATCTGGTAAAATCCAGGATTAGCTTTTGGGCATACGTTATTATTAGAGCACTATGTAAATTAATTGTTTACTAAAAGAGAAATTGTAGGCAACTCTGCCTATCTCAAACATGTTTATGCAATTTATACCTCAGAAAAGTGTGCCCTGGGTTTAGAATGTAATAACTTTTGAACTTCTGCGTGTTTTGTATATTCTAAACAGCTATTGCTATGATTAAAAGAATGAACAGGTATGTTCCCAGACCATACCTCTTATATCTTCATATGCCATTATGTAAACAGTATATCCAAATGTTTCTCTACTTTTATTTCACTTGAATTATATTTTTATTTCTGTAATTGTTATGAAAACTAGGTCTGCTGTTAAACACCCCAGTGAGGAACGATCCATTTTCATCTCATTTTATGGGTGGATGGGAGAGAATAGGAATAGAAAGAGGCGGGGTCAAGTGGGGAGGCTAGAGCTTTAGGGCCATGCACCAAAGTTACACTCCTGCTTTTTTCTCTCAGTTTACTTAGTAATCACCATTGGAAGATTGCAGGAAGATGAATTAATGTAAAACATTTCACATGAGGAAGTTAGCACTTTCTTTTGTTTATAACAAGTTAAACATAAGCCTCAAAAAGCCTTTAAGATGTTTCTAAACAACTATAAAAAATATGCTGAAATATTTTGTTTTAAACTTGGCAAGAGTTCTGTTATTTCGGAATAGAGCAAAGTATCTTATCTCCATTGAAGTCTAATTTATCAATGATTTTTGATATAAATATTAAAATAGCTAAAATGCAGCTTACATATGAACATTATGAAACGGGTACACAGTGACTGTTGTTTAGTACAGCCAAGCACTACATATATTGTGTCTCTGCAGTGCCTCTATGGCACTACTTGGTGAGATAGGTTTTTTCCCTACCATGCACACATCTTTGTTTTATGTCTCATCAGTATCTTACAATTTGTTTAGCAGTTTGACTGAAATTACTCCAGTGTAAGTTTACAGAGTATATCTATCTGCAGCAAATAACTAGAAATGGTTGTTTTTCTTTATTGCTTTGGTTAATGAAGACCATGATTTCTGAACAAAAAGTAAACTAAAAAGTTTACATTTTTGCTGAGTTTACCAATGTGCTGTAGCCATGACTCTGAAAGTGAATTTTGGAACATTAGTGACTCTCTTCCCTTTTGAAGGTGTTGATAGTAACCCTGTCATATGTTCAGGCAGTAATTAATACATTTCAGCCTTAGGCGCTAAAGGAGTTACTGCCTGATAAACAAGTGCTGTATTTGAAGCCCATTTATTGGGGGAGTAATTGACATATAAGAAAACATTCAGTTTCAGAAATAGAGTAGACAGTGATTTATAAAAAAGACAAATGATGGCAGAACCCGAGTTTGGAATTCAGGACCCTCATTGGCAGTGGCCTTGATTACACTGAATGTGGATTAAACCATTGTTCATTTAGTTACCACATCTACAAAAGAAAGCTGAGAATGAATCCATCACTCTTAATAGGTATTTTTTGACAGAAGCGAAGAGTGGCATTTATGAAGAATGAATTCTAAATTAAGAGGACTTACATCATCTTCCTGTTTATGTTTAAATGGTATTGGCTGCACAAAAAAGAATGTAACAAAAAAGAAAATGTTGAAGAAAACCAACTGCAGTTATGTTCTTTTATTTTCAGGAATAGTCTAAGTAGGAAAATAAGTCTACTTCCTTTTAAGTTTTTTTTTGGCAATGTCCTTTGGAGAATGTGATTAAACCTTTAGTTTCACATTTTCAATTTATTTTTCCAAATTCAACAGACCCTGAAAATTTGACAACCTATCAGAACATGGACATTCTGATTAATGGTTATTTTCAATAAAGCATCCAATACCATGGATGAGAAGATAAGAATAGTGAGCATCACCATTTATTACTATTTTCTTTGTTCCAACAGTGAGCTAATTAAGTACTTACTATATTTTTCTAGAAAGCAGAACAAAACAGAGGTTTGTTTATTTGAAATATTAAGGTATAGATGTTTGTTTGGGATATTCAGTTTACTGAAGAAATCATTCTGTAGATTATGTTTTTAAAATTGAAGATAATGTTAGACTACGATTGGCTTTGGACTTATTTTTGAACTGGTTTTGCTATCACATCACCTTAAGATATTTTGAATATTAATACTGTTTAGGGAAGAATTTAAAATTTAAAGAAACAAATTTGTAGATCTTTTTCCCTCTTGTTTTAAAATGTCTAAAATTGTTTATGATGCCTAACTTCTGATGGACTTTAGTTTCAATTTTGTTCTTAGTCATTGCAGATATTGACAAAATGTCATACGAAATTATTTTGTATTTTTTGTAGGACTGGGAAACAGAAAATCATGACTGGTATTGTTTTGAATGCCATTTGCCTGGAGAGGTGTTGATATGTGACCTGTGTTTTCGTGTGTATCATTCCAAGTGTTTGTCTGATGAGTACAGGCTTAGAGACAGCAGTAGTCACTGGCAGTGCCCAGTTTGCAGGGTGAGTACCTATATGAGCTTTAATGTGCTGGTCAGAGGGTTGGAGTTCATTGACAATAGCTGCACAAAGATACCCCAGGTGGTCGTGCCAGGTTGATGGATAAAGTACTGGAGGGTGGGGGTTATCTGTTGAAATGATGATATATAAACACAGAGCACTCGCAAATGGATATCACAGAACACATGACATATTCAGGGTTCGGATTTTAGAAAGTTGTAATCATATAAAAATATACTCTCTTCCCTTACTTTACACTTGCCTCTGGATTGTATGACTCCTTCAATGAATAGTCTTTGGGAATTAAGAAACACTCTTCCATACCAAGGTCTGTTCAATTGTGTCCTCTTCGCTACTCAGAAAACAAAGCAAAAAGGCACATTATTGGAGACATTCTGTATCTACTTCTCATTTATATTTTTGTAACATTGCCCCCCCCCCCTTTTTTTGCTCACATCATGGGTTAGTTTCTTGCTTATAAGTCATTTGGAGGGTGGATGGATGGGACAGTTGTATGTATATAAAACATTCTATTTAAAGCAGAATGAAATAGGCTGGTAGGTAAAATAGGTACTTTCCACAATTATTTTCATTCATATTATTTCCCCATTGAAAAGTATACATGCTGTGCTTGTTGGTTGCAGAATGTGGTATGTGTGTGTATACGAGTGATGTGTGATACCTAAATACTGCATTACATGTGGCAGTGATGATGATTAGCAGTGAATTACTTGATTGTAACCTCTATTATTTTGTACTTAAAATTATTAAGATAGTTATTTGGAACTATGCAGATGACTTAGATTACTAAGTTGTTTGTGAATATACTTTGTAATACTGGAGTAACTTAGATACTCATTTATTCTTCCAAAATACATATTTGTCTTCATAATTTTTCTTCTCTTTGTTTTCAGCCAAACATGTTCTGCCAGTATGATGAGCAAAAGATAGTGTACATTCTAGTCTTTCCTTAGTACATGTGGTTTTGTATAACTTTATACCACATCCTACCAGCACACTGTACATATTCCATAGGCAGACATAAGACCATTGAGATAGCATTAAAAAATAATGTGTGATGATGATGTAATAAAATGCCTAAATGCTACATAAGCAGTGATAAATCCCTAGAATGGAATATATTAGTATCAAGCCTCAGGTTGCAGACCACTTTCTTTTTGAGGTCTTTCAAGAATTTATGTATCTACAAAAAATTATTTTAATTAGTGATAGGGGAACTGCATTTAACGTTCATATTCTGATTTGTGCATTTTATAAACTAATGTATTTCCTGTTTTCTGGTAACAATTTAAGTAAAGAACAATGAAATGGTATCTTAAGAACCGAAAGCGTTACAGTATAAAAATATAAAAGAGATGGGGTCACTGACCAAATACTGAATCAGAAATTTAGGAAGTATGCCCTCAGCGGTTTGGCTCAATGGACAAAGTGTCGGCCTGCGGAATCAAGGATCCCAGGTTCGATTTTGGACAAGGGCATGTACCTTGCTTGCGGGCACATCCCCAGTGGGAAGTGTGCAGGAGGCAGTTGATCGATGTTTCTCTCTCATTTATGTTTCTAACTCTCTATCTCTCTCCCTTCCTCTCTGTAAAAAAATCAATAAAATATATTTAAAAAAAAGAAATTTAGGAAGTACAATGCTGGACATACTTGTGTCTTTATAGCTATAGTTTTTTAATATTTAATATTTAGTTCTTATTTTCATAGTGAAGAATTTTGACATTAACACTAGGATGTTTAAGGATGGGTTAAACTTTATTGTGTGTGTTTTATATTCCTTACATGAAAAATGGAAATTGAACAGTTATACCTCTGAAAAAAATGTGTAATATTTCTTCCATTAGAATTCACATCAGGTTGTCAGATTCCATTTTCTATGAGTTTGCTTTACTCTTTACTGATTAGATGATTTTTTAAAAAAGAATTTCAGAGAGTTTTACCGGCTCATACAGAAACATGATAACCAAAATGCAACTCAGCTTACCCTATCCTATTTTTCTTTTCTTCCCTCTGGTTTCTACTTGTCTTTGTTAGTGTAGATATTCTCACATCCTATCTAATAAAGGAGTAATATGCAAATTAACCATCACTCCGGGACAAAAATGTCAGCGCCCATAGTGGTGGGGCAGGATGCTGGTGGCGTTACCCTGGCAACGGGAGTAGAGCAGGCAATCAGACCGCAGGCAGCACCCAGCAGAGCCTGCTGGGAGGTCGTCATGATGACCAAGCGGGGGCCGCAGGCGGTGTCCAGCAGGGTCTGTTGGGTGCCGGCTGTGGAGGAGGGGGAGCCAGCGATGGGGACCCTGCAGGCAGCTACAGACAAGGAGATGAAGGGGCGCGAGCTATTGGGGCCCCCAGGTGGTTCCTGGCCGGGCCGCAGCTACAGACAAGGGGACAAGGGGGCATAAGCCATCGGGGACCCCGCAGGCGGTGCCTGGCCAAGGCATGGCAGGGTGGCGGCTGTGGAAGAGGGGACGAGGGGGTGTGAGCCATCAGGCACCCCGAAGGCAGCACCCAGCAGGGCCTGCTTGCCCATCCCCATGGTGTGGAGCAGACAGGCCTGGCAGAGAGCAGAGAAACACGTGGAATGGGCCCAAGCCATTAGTAGCACATCTCCTGAGGGCTCCCAAATTGGAGAGGGTGCAGGTCGGACTGAGGGACCTCTCCACCTGCCCTCCCCCCCCCCCCACCTACCTGTGCACGAATTTCGTGCACCAGGGCCCTAGTCTACACTAATAAAAGAGAAAGATGCAAATTGACTGTACCTTTGCGACGACGCCCACCAGCCAATCAGGAGTAAGTATGCAGATTAACCCAACAAAGATGGTGGGTTAATTTGCATACACAGGCACCGAGTAGCCGGGGGTAGGGAGGGACACTTGTATCACTGCCATGGCCAGAGCAAAGGCAGTACTGGCAGCCAGAGGAAGGAAGTCCCATTCTTGCACGAATCTTCATCCATAGGGTCTCTAGTTTTGATATAATTACACTTCCTGAAAAGGAAGCTATGAGTCAACAAGAAATTGTTAACACTTTTGTTTCATAAACTGTGAGCTACTCTTTGGTTAGGCTCAAAAGGCCTTTTCCTGGGTTCGGTGTGGTGAGTTTTAATTTCGGCTTTAAACTTTCCAAATAAGTAGTCTTTTCTATGTTAGAATTATTGTACTTTAATTGTTAATTGTTGCTTTCAAGAAAAGATTAGTGTTATCTTCTTTTCCTGGGAGAAGAGTTAATAATAGCTTTGAAATTTGAATGGAATTTTAAATATCTTTAAGGTAAAATTATTTGCTTGATTTTTGTTGTTAACAAAGCGTCAAAACTTGAAGTAAAGCCATTTTTTGATAATCTAACATGAGAGTGACTGACCAAATTTTAATATTCATGGACTAAGAGAACTAAGAGACTGCAATTTAAGAACTGTGATTCTAAACCAGAAAAAATCTTTTCTGTTTTTCCTTTTAATTAATGTTTGGGGGAAATACAGACTAATTAGATACTAGTATGCTAATGAGGAATTTTGAAGATAGATGCCCAGAACAAAATTTCAGTGAAGGCTTAGCAAATAGATGGAACCTCAACCATTATTACCTAAAATTTAAGTTTAAAACATTTCTAATAATTTATGGCGATTAGAAGGCTACTTCATTTTTACATAATCTCTGCCGCTCAGTATTGAAAAAGTCACTGAACATGTCAATTCTAATTAAAAATAAATTTAAAAAAATAAGAGAACATGTAAAGATTCATTTTAAAAAGTCACTTAGAACAGGTTCTCTCTACTTAGCCATCAGCTATTGTTACTTCAGCTCAAGCAGCTTTATCTCAAATACCTAACTATTTCTGAAATATTTTAAGAGGGTAATGGTTGGAATTTCTCTCAACTTAAAATAATTTTATCAGTTTTCCTAATCTCAAGAATCTCAGAACTCAGGATATTTCTTTGGAATGTTTGCCTTTCTAAAAAAAATTAAGCTGTTACTTTATAGATGTAGTAGATTGTTATTGAAAAATAGCTTATGAATATCAGATTAGCATTTTACTTTGAAAAAAATTTGAGTCATGTTCTTTTTCACACTTTTAAAAATGTTTTTATATGCTTTTATTGATTTCAGAGAGAGAAAGGGAGAGGGAGAGTTAGAAACATAATTGATGAGAGAGAATCATTCATTACCTTCCTTCTGTATGCCTCCTCCTGGGGATTGAGCTGGAAACCTGGGCATGTGCACTGACCGGATTCATGGGTTGACACTCAGAGCCACAGTTTCATATGCTTGTTACTGAAAACTCATTAATTAAACAAAAAGGGCGGGGGAGAGGGGGGAAGAGGGAAGAGACTTAAAATATTTATTTTAAATTGGTTGTAAAAAATTCAAGTAATTTAGAGGACAAAGAAAAAATAAATTTTCTGGAAATGTCACATAGTAGGTGAATCCCTCCAAGCTCACCCATTTGTATCTTATCTATGTAATTTTATGTACATCGCTAGGTGGAATCAGTTTGTTTCTATTCAGCAATGTCCCAATATTTTATATAAGTATTATAACGCGCCATAATTTATTTAACCAGTGCTCCACTGGTGCTTATTACATTGCTTCCATTGGCCTGTCCCATCAGTAACATCGCACTGAAACTTAGCTGTCAAAGAGGACATTAATGTTGCTATGTGCAGAGTCATCCCACATTTCCACTCTGAAGAGCAGTCTTCTCATTATATTTAGATGTATTTGAATTTTATATTTCTGAAACAGCCATGAATTTTCTAGGGAGGAAAATAGAAAACATTAACTTTTAAGTGAAAATTGCTTATTTCCCTAAAGAATATATCTTTAAAACAGTGTAATCGTATTTTTTTAAAAGAGACAAAATAAATTTCCTTCTACCTATGTAATTCTGCCTGATCTCTTTCATAGATAGAAGTAAATTTATTCTTCAGAGGATAAATTCATTGAAGTGAAATTCTTAAATTAAGCGATAGGCATATGTAAATTTGTGATAAAAATCACTAAATTGTTTTGCAAAAGATTATATCCATTTATGCCAACATGGAAGTATTTTCCAATTTTTTTTTTACTAATTTGATACAGTGCAAGTGTCTATTATTTTAATGTTGCTTCCTTTCATAAATGTATTTTCCAAATTACAAAGTCATTTCATCCTTTGATGCTGTGGTTATAGAAGACAGGCCTAGGTGTGTACACAAGCCAAAGTGCACATGTGTGTGTATATGTGTCTGTTGTGTCTGTATGAGCACACATGTGCATGGATGCATAGCTGGTGTGTGTGTATCTTCGTGGTGCATGTCTGTGCAAGCATGGGTGTGTTTGTGGAAGGTGGGGGTATATGTGCACATCTTGTTGTGTATGCATGGATGTCTGTTGTTTGTTTTAAGTGTACATGTGTGCATGACATACACATATTCATATGGGGATGTGTGTGCATGTTCTGTATGTTTGCTGGCTTCCAATCTTGCTGGTGAACATTATGATACTGTTTGAGTAATGACTACTTGAAATTTTTTAATATACAGGCAGGTTAATGTGTTCTAAGAAACTCTAGGACCACCTCTGAGACTGGAGCAACATGTTGCTTTTTAGAGCAGCACTTGCTGGGAGACCTTTCTGTGGGGAAGGAAATGCTCTATCTGTGTTGTTCAGTTGGAACTTGCAGCTATGTATGTTTATTGTGAGACTCAGAAAATGGAATTCAACTTGTCAAATGTGGCTATGGCTACCTGTTGTATCATACAGTGCTGTTTCAGAACTGCATGTTTTAAATGCCTGTACTACTCCCTGAGAAGCATCCTTGGTACAAAATGTCTGCCTCATGACTGGCCTGGCATTTGTTCTCCCTATGAAGCCATGGTTAGGACTTGGAAGAATTCTAAAGGAGGGATATAGATCAGCACTGCCCCTTTCCCTCATGTACACAGCAGATTGTACAGCAAACATTGCGCCGTGCCTGTAAAATACAGGGTAGTGCAGGTTGATGCCTAATATCAGATAGTGCTTCATTTGCTCTGAATCTGGTATCTCATAAAAGGTCAAAAGTTAACTTTAGAGGAAAAGAAACTGTATATATAGCTAAACAAAATAATTGGCACTTTCCTGCTTAATAATTATGAGATGTATTTTGAACCTGGGTCCCTGTTTCCTCTATCCTCTTTGAACATTTTCATGTTTCTTACATAAACGATTTTTGTTTTCATAACTTAGATTTATTTATATTACTGCTCCTTTATGTTCAGATATATGAAAATTTTATATGTGGACTAAATATGTCATTAGGGAGCAAAATTTTGTGTATTATGGGCCTTTACTGTGAGCACAAAGAAAGGGCTAGAATGGGAAGACCACAACGACTTACAGTACTTGCTTGACTCCTTTTCCATATTTGGGCCTCAAAAATGGAATATTGCTCTAGTGAAATCCATCCAGAGATTTTTATCTTAGGCTTTTATATTATACTAGAGGCCCACAGGGATCAGGCCTAAACTGGCAGTCGGACATCCCTCTCACAATCCAGGACTTCTGGCTCCCAACCGCTCACCTGCCTGATTGCCCCTAACCACTTCTGCCTGCCAACCTGATCAACACCTAACTGCTCCCCTGCCAGCCCAATTGCCCCCAACTGCCTTCCCCTGCCAGCCCAGTTGCCCCCAACTGCCCTGCCGACCTGATCTCCCCCAACTGCCCTCCCCTGCTGACCTGGTTACCCCTAAATGCCCTCCCTTCTGGCCTGATCACCCACAACTGCCCTCCCATGCCAACCATCTTATAGCTGTGGTCACTGCCATCTTTGAGTGTGTGTCAGTCAGTTAGTATATTCCCCCCTTTGAGGGAAGTCAGTTAGCATATTCCCCCTTTATTGGCTGTGTGCACCACCATCTTTGAGGATGGGGCAGCAATTAGCATATTCCTTATTGGCTGTGGGTGCCTCCATCTTTGTGACAGCTTGAGGGTCAATTAGCATATTTCCTCTTTATTAGATAGGACTAGAGCCCCGTGCACAAAAATTTGTGCACTTGGTGCCGGGGCGCGGGGGAAGGATCCCTCAACCTGGCCTGTGCCCTCTCACAATCTGGGATCCCTCAGGGGATGTCCACCTGCTGGCTTAGGCCCACTTCCCAGGGGATCGGGCCTAAGCTGACAGTCAAACAACCCCCTGGCAGCTCGGGAGCCCTCAGGGGATGTCCATTTGCCAGCCAGGAGCAGTCCTAAGCTGCAGTTGGACATCCTTAACACTGCTGAGGAGGCAGGAGAGGCTCCCGCCACCACCGCTGTACTGGCAACCATCAACCTGGCTTGTGGTTGAGCAGAGCTCCCCCTATGGGAGTGCACTGACCACAAGGGGCAGCTCCTGCATTGAGCGTCTGCCCCCTGGTGGTCAGTGTGTGTCATAGTGGCCTGTCATTCCCAGTGATTCTGCTGTTAGGGTCAATTTGCATATTAACCTTTTTTTTTAATAGGATAGAGGACTGGTGCATGGGTGGGGGCCGACTGGTTTGCTCTGAAGTGTGCCCCAGAACCAGGTGGGAGTCCCACTGGGGTACCTGCTCAGCCTGGATGAGAGGCTGAGGCCGTTTTCAGGCTGGCCACACCTCCTTCAGGGTAGGAGTACCCACTGGGGTGCCTGGCCAGCCTGGGTGAGGGGCTGAAGGCTGTTATCAGGCTGGCCACACCCCCTTCAGTGTTGGGGGGATCCCACTGGGGTTCCTGGCCAGCCTGGGTGAGGGGCTGATGGCTGTTTGCAGGCTGGCCAACCCCCTCAGTAGGAAACCTCACCCCATGGGGTGTGACCAGCTGGGTGAGGGGCTGAGGGCCATTTTCAGGCTGGCCACGCCCCCTGGCAACCCAGTTGAAACTTTGTAGCCTTGAGCAGAGCCCAGATCCAGCTGGAAGCAGGTATCTGGGATGTCTTTATCTTCTATAATTGAAATTTTGTAGCCTTGAGTGGAGCCCAGGGCCAACCAGGGCAGACAGGAAGTTTGGCTTCCTTCATCGCCAGGGGCAACTCAAGCCTCCTGCTCTCTCCAGCTCCATGGCTGCCGCCATCTTAGTTGGGTTAATTTGCATACTTACTCCTAATTGGCTAGTGGGTGTAGCAGAATGATGGTTAATTTGCATGTTTCTCTTTCATTAGTGTAGATTATAACATAACATTTTTGTATTACAATTTTTTATGTCCTGTAGCAAACTTTGGTTCTCATTTATGACATACTTATTGTGACTTGTATATGAATGGGTCATTGTAACTCATATTTCCCCCCACATACACACACACATTTCAGATGGCATTTTGTTGTTTAAACATCACAAATTTTTAAATTGTGTTAATATACAAATTGTATGGTGGTCAGCCTAGCCCATTAATAAAGTGGAGGGACAAGAAAATGTAGATAAGGAAATGAAGAAGAATCTATGTGGAAATTTTTATTAATAATTTTTTAAAAGTATGTATTGATCCTACATCTAATCCCAAAAGGTCTCCCAATTTGTAGCACCTGATTCTCTGATCAGACATCTGCAGAAATTTGAGGAAGAGTGCCCCTTAGTGCTACTTTCATATTAATTGGAACTATTTCAACCATTTCCTACTACGGTTTCTCTTTAAAATATTTGGGGGAAAAATAAAATATTTGAAATGAAGATATATATTTTACAGGAAACTTAATAATTTAAAGATATATATGCAGAAGGAAGTCTATAGAAAGCATTTCAAGTTACCCTTTAAATTGGATGTTAAGACCCAGAGACTATATTTTTTTCGCACGGATTATAGTATACTCATTAGGCAACTGAAAATGAAGGAATTTACCTGGTCTGCTAAAACCAAACCAAGACTTAATCGCCATTAGAAAGCCACCTCAAGTTTTATCAAGTGGGTACTTATCAATGTTACTGACTTGCTAATATTAACTTAGTTCTGGGTAAAGTTATATTTTGAGTCATTTGCACCATGACTTTTGTTCAGATAGCTAAAGAAAAAGTCATGATGAAAGCTATTTCTTGAAACTGGTGATAGAAATTTACTTCTGAATCCATTTTTCATTCTATTGGGTATGTAGGCAATACAGTTCTTTTTAAATTCTTAAATTGGGAGAATGCCCATTTAATGTTCAGAATGAAATAGGATAAAGTGCTAAATGAAAGTATTTTGAACGTGAATTCCTTAGTATGTATTTATTATGAAACTGTAACTGTTCTTTCTGGTCAGTCTTCCTTTGTTAATGTGGGAAATTTATTTATATTTTCACCTTGAAAGTAGGTATTACCTTCAAGATACATATTAAAAAATCAGGAATGAAGATTTGATTTTTAAATAAAGTAGAAGTAGAAGCCATGTTTCAGGGGATGTGTATCTTTTTTTTAACTAGTAGGCAATCATAGTATTGAATATGAGTGAACAATAAATATTTTTATAATTTCTACAGCCAACTGAATTATCATCTTTGTACTAGCAAAGTAGGAAATTAATTTTAAGGTCTTTGTCTAAATCATGTAATTTATAAGGTAGTTTTACTACTTATCACTATCTTGACTGAAGGAAAAAGTAATGGAAACATTGATAAATGCAGAAGGGTTTAAAAATTGATCTGGGTTATAAAACTGTAAAATCTTATGTATTGTTTTCTAGTCTCTTTATAAAAAACTACCTGGACCCAAGCAAGAAAGAAAAAAAATGTCCATGTCTTCATCATTGCCTTTCTTTGATGAATTTAGCAATGTTATGGTCAGAAAGGCTTAGGTATGAGTGTGAAATGTTTTAGGTGGTAGTGTATTTGGTCTTTGTGATACATGTATTTGGAGGCTTGTTTAGAACCTTAATAGAATTTTTAACTCCAAGGGATTATGGAAATAATAGTCTCTATATCAAGATGGTTGCAACTTAATTTAGATAAATAGAAAGCTTATTTAGTGTTTCCATTATTGATGAACTGAAAATAGTACAAAAGGCGCAATTTCCTTTTACTGTCCTCAAATGTATGAGGTGGCAGGGGAAGGTATGGACAGGTGGGCAGGTAGTATTCCCATTAGCTGGTAGTCAGCCTCTGTAAGCATAGAACAAATGATACTCATTTCTTGACCTGAAAACAGAGACAGGCAACTTATTTTCAGAAAAGAATGGAAAGGCCTACTCCACTGAGAAATGCCATTCTGTCTCTGCTTTTTAAATCTTGTTCTTTCTTGAAAGATTAGTATTGTGTAGACGGGAAGGAATAAGTAGATACACAACCTGGTTCCATGAAGTTTTCCTGAATGTCCCTTTTCTATTCTCTAGTCCCTGCAGTATGCCACAGAGGAGCTTAAAATTATCCCCAAAGTCCATTTAATAATGAATGGTAAAATTTCTGACCTGCATAATGACACCGTGTAGCAATTTTTATGTGAATATAGTAGATGTAGAAATAATACGTATTTTTACAATACCAGTGGGTTTTGTGACCTGTACAATTAAAGATGCTTTAATAGTTTGTAAGTCACCCTAGAAGCTGGCTACTATAAAGCTGAAAGCTGATTTTATCATCTGAACTTAGTCATAACTTAGTTCAGTCAGAGCAGAGTTGACTTTGTAAAAGTTAATAAATACATATAGAGCTGGAGTGGTATTCAGTGCTGTTTGTAAATCTGGACGAACAAGTCTGGAAACACCTTATTAGTGGAGCTGCATTTGCTAGCATGCTCCAAGTGCCCACCTCTTGACACTCTTAGCAGTTTGCATTATCCTCAGAGTTCCAACTTTTAGCTGTAAGAAGACATTTATGACAGGTTAAGGGAGGTTTAAATTTACATCCTTTAACGTAAATAAATTTTAAAAAGCTATTGCCAGAAACTCAAGTGCAAATGGCTGTTGCTGGATTGGTTGTGGGAGATTTGGGATAGAGCTAGAGGGACTCCATGTGGTGTGGTACATCCCACATACAGAAGTGAGTAAGCCAAGTTTTTCACCATTAAAACTGGCAGTTGTGGTGTTCTGATCTTTAGGTCTTATGTTGGAGAGTTAATTTTAATGTCAGTACTGGGAGTAAAAAAGACTGAATGTAGGTATATTTTTAGCAAACTGCACTAGAATACGATTGACATTGATGGGGCAAACAGGGGCCCCAGTGATATTGAAGGAGAAATGATAGGCCTTTGGGGGTACTTCCATCAAACAAGCTCTACCCTTAAAGTCTCAAACATTGAGGTTTGTCATGCATACTTTGTATTTAATCATTACAAGTGGTTTTAGATAATTCTTTAGAGCCTCTAATTTCAGTAACATAGGCAATTTTTGTGCAGATAAAATTTATTGTGATTACAGATAGTTAGAAGAGAACTTGGAGTTTCTTAATTCTTCAAACAATGTAGATAATTTAAACACAGATTTGTGTTTCTCCACCAACTTACAGGGCAACCTGTACCAGGATCACCTGGTGTACTTGTTTAGAACACAGCCTCTGGGCTGAGTCTCAGGAACCTGCTTTTCAGCCAGTGCTCCAGATTTGTGAATTTATTAATATTTAAATGAGCCTGTGGTTGTTAGAGGCCAAAGGTGATATTTGGTCCACTGGCAATGAAATGGTTCACATAGCAGAAATAAAATGGTTTAGAGTGGCCAGAATATGCAAACACAGCTTGGGTGTGTGATTAACTCTTTCACATTTTGGATGGGTCTTCTCAATTGAATGGCATGGAATATTTTTGTAGTAAGCAGTGAAGTTGGTTACTAATGACTATCATTACTTCAATTCACCTAGCATTTACCATGTGCTAGAGAATATGGCCCCTGGCTAAAGAACACTGAATTAGGTAGATTATTATGGATCCTGATTTCCAGAACTTAGGAGTCTAGTCAAGGGCTGGCAAACCACAGCCCATGGGCCAAATCAAGCCCTCCACCTGTTTTTCTATTGCTCATGAGCTAAGAATGGGTTTACATTTTTAAATGGTTGAAGAAATATCTAAAGACAAATAATATTTTGTGATGTGAAAATGATAAATTTCAATTTTAGTTTCCACAGGTCTTGTTAAAACATTATTTAAGATTGCATCTTCTCCACCATGGCAATTAAATAGTCGAGACAGACACACTGTGTGTGTTCTCAAATCCTAAAATATTTTCTGTCTGGCCCTCCACAGAGAAAGTTTGCCAACTCTCTTGAGCCTGCTGCCAAAGGACATTCTGGATATTGGGAATCCACCCACAAGTGTGAGGCGCTTATCTTTCTTTAGTCACAGACTTGGGGACTTGGATTTGAATTGAACTCCAGCAGCACAAATATATTATCTAAGGAGAAGATACCTTGATTTCTAATTTCACACTTTTTTTCCTTTTGAATATTTGGTGTACTGAAATAATACTTCCACATCTTCATCCTCTGCTAAAATGTTTCTACAGTTTAAAGCAGGGTCTCCAGAAAATATTGAAAATTCTGACTATTTAATCCTTAGTGTCCCTTTGATTAGGGATGCTTAGGCACTGTAATCAATGATAAGTTGTGGATCAAAAGTTGCTTTTACCTTCTTCCAGACAGAAACACCATAAGTCACTGAGTGTGACACATTATTCATGATTTGTCTGAGGTATCTAACTAGACTTTTCGGATTTGCTATATCCCAGCAATTGTTTGTAACTAGCCTGAGAATCCCTTACTCAGGAAGATGCTCAAGATTTTATGTTATCTTTTTTCCCTTTAAGTAGAGGAAAGCAGCCCCTCAGTTGTCCGTAATATACTTAAGAGCATCTCACTTTAGTGGATGTCTTATGCACAGCTTCAGCCATGTGATTATTGTCCCTTTAAAATGGTTGCAACAACTCTGGCCATGAAATGGAAAGTTTGTTCCTTGATAATTTGCAGATACTGCTCAAATCACTCCTGTGTGCTGCTGGGTGTTTTGAACAGTTACCAGAACTTTATTGGGCTTCACTAGGTCTGAGCTGCACGCTGTTACAGAGAGGCCTTTACTGATGAGTCCTGAAGTCTGTAAGTAGACAGTAGGTACAGTTCTTCAAAGCCTGAGAAAGGATTGGGTCTAAAACAACCTGCAGATACTACACAGCATTACTTTTAAGTTTTCCGAATTTGTGAAGGGCTGCCTGCTTAGTTATGTTACAGATGGAGGAGCATTTAACCTTAGAAGCGAACCTTTCTGTTAGAGTAGCTTTTGCTCAAGCTATTGTGAGTGGCTTGGTTTGGCCGACAGGCTTTACCTCAGACACTGTTGTGAATGTCACGTAAGGCAGCTCACATGTATTGCCTAAGAAATACCCAGAAGTCTTACAGTACCGCTCTGGGGCCGAAGCTGCAATGCTTTGTTGATTTCTTGTGTGAAATACTGAATCTCTAAATTGTAACTGGAAACTGTAGAAAGAAAGCCCACACAAGTTTAGCAAATGTAAAAGCATTTTATAGCAAATGTTTTATTGTTGGGAGAGGTTTTGCATCTGTTCAGGGTCTTCTTTTTTGTTTGCTTCAGTTTGCAGAGGAAGCTCCCTGGGCCCTGAGTCTGGGAAGCAGGCTCCTTTCAGTCTCCTGGGCAGAGAGCTCTGTGCCCCAGGGCAACTGTTCACTTACCAGCAGAGGGCTTGCATGCATTTCAGTTCTTGTCCTGTACCTACAATAGAATCCCATATTTGTCACCAGAAAAGTGGATTGGGCAGTGATACAAAATAAATAAGTAGGAGAGGTTTTCAATAAAATAATTTTTTGGATGTGACACTCCTTTTGGTGAATCCTTCTATCCAACCCAAATCACTAAAGTTTCTAGTATAGTATCTGCAAAGTGAACAGATACAGGAGAGAAGCATTTCTGTCTGTTTTAGCAAGTAGACGAAGAAAGTTACTAAGTCTGGCATCACTTTAAAAGGAGTTTTAAAGATTACCACTTGACACTTCTCAGTGTAGCAGCCAAGGTTACAGTTGGAACCTTTGTGTAAATACATAGCCTCTTTAATAAAGCCAGGCAGTGGTTCTCAGTCAGGGTCACTTGTTAGAAACACCTGGAGTACTGGCACAGTGAGTGCCCAGGCCCCTCCGTAAGCAGTGGCACCTTGACATTAGGGCTTTTTCTTTGAGGTAAAATTACTTGCAGGGATTTGCAAAAGTCTTGAATGTACCATTTGATGAACAGACAAATGTACACCCAGTTCCCACCAAGTCAGAGAACATGATCATTGTATCCTCCTCCTCACAGCCATTGTTCTCATTCCTTTTTGTTGTTGTTGTTAATCCTCTGTCAAGGATATTTTCTCATTGACTTTTAGAGAGAGTGGAAGGCAAAAGGAGAGATAGAAACATCGATGTGAGAGAGAGACATCGATTGATCACCTATTGCACACACTCTGACCAGGGCTGGAAACCATCAACCAAGGTACATGCCCTTGGCCAGAACTGAAGCTGGCCAAGTGCTCTATCCACTGAGCTATACTTGCTAGGGCCTCATTACTTTCCATCACAGATATATTGTGCCTGTTCCACAACTTTATATAAGTGGATATTGGTGTTTTTCCCAATGATTCAACAGCCACAGTTGATGAACATTGAGTGGGATAGCTATGTCTGGGTAGCACTTTATTAAATGGGGTAGAAGACCTTCTGAAGTAATATTTTGAAGGAATTGGAGCTATGGATTATGGGATAGGTCATATCTATTCAGCCATGGCAGTCACATGTCCCCTTTGTGTTTCCTTTTATATTTTGTGTGAATTTTCCAAGATCATATCACCACTTTTAATTGCATATAGTAGAAAAGAGATACTCTAGCTACCCGACTCTAAGCAAACTTAAACATGACACAAAACCAGATTATCATCCTACATTTATCATTTAGATTTGTGAAATTAAGGCCCTCAGTCTGAACACTGCATTTGCAGTCTTCCCAACAAGAAATATTGCTGCACATGCTTTGTACTAACTTTGCAGTTCACTTAAGAATGTTTAAACAGATAAAACCAAAGCATTGTGGGATATGACACCCACATTTTGTGTAAATTCTCTGTGGGAAGGAAGTAGGAATTGAAAATGGATCTTTATTTAAATAAGAATAGTTTAGTGCACAAGTTACCTAAACTTAAGCAAAGCAGAATAAGGTTTTCTGTGCCGATTCAAAGTGTTTTCAGTGTCTCTGTTACAAAGAAAGACCAATGTAGTTAGGATGTTTTGATTCTATAGTGATGTTCTGATTCTATCATTGCATCAGATTTGCCCATAGGAAAATCAGTTTTGCCCATATTCATTTGCTTTGTTTTCTAAGGTTCCAAAAAGAAAAGAGGTTAGCCTTCCACTAACAGTGCAGTTTCATAGATTGGTGTTGGGAGCACAGGAAGGAGAAAAACATACTTACACGTGAACTACACAGCAACCCACGACACAGGACTGTGTTGTGTTAGATGCACTGAGGAACTCATCCCCATCATCACTGCTCAGGTGACTGTAGACAATATTTAGGGAACATTACTCTTCAGCACTACATAAAAGTGGTGGCTGTATATTTCCCCTAAAGAATATGTTACCTATCAAAAGAACCATAGCCCCACATATATTACTAGACTTCTGACCTGATGTGCATTGCTATTACATCTGAATTTACACAAAATTATGATTTAACGGTCAGATTGATATTTGGGATCAACTGTTTCAGTATTGTACACAAAATACTTGGAATGATAGAGCATGTAGCTGGAAGCATTGTTTTTACTCTTTCTCTTAGGGAATGTAGGTTTTCTAAGAGGTAAGAAAAAAACAGCCTTCTTGGACTTCTTATTTTTTTCTCTTTCCTGTATCCAAAAGTTTAACAAATTGTGTAATGTAAAAAGCAGTTTGTGGGAGGAGGTCCATGCTGTAAAAACATTTGTCCAAAGTGCTAATAGCTGATTGTGCGTCAGACCCACTGAGAACTCCCTCTACACTTCTGTGAGATGGGCCGAATGCAGGAACTAAGCTTAGTTTTCTGTTGTGTCTGGCTTATGGAAGGGGCTAATTAATAATTCTCACATGTTTGTGTGCATGAGAATCACTGGGGATCTTATTAAAAATGAGACTTCACAAGCTACATCAAAGCCCTTCTCCCCCCAAAATTATAAACATGGTGTCCAAGAAATGTCATTGCCTTTTAAACTACACATTTACACCCTTGGTGCTTGGTCTTGGTCATGTCACAAACACCCGAGGACTTAACAAATAGAAGAGTGAACAAGCAGATACAGAGAGCACAGGACCTTCCCCAGAAATTCCAGCTCAGATGCTCAGAGGTAAAACCCAACTGCATTTTAAGAAGCTCCATTTAGAAGCTGTATGCACAGGTCATACCATAAAGCTGGGTAAGGAAGGAACCATTGACTGTGTCTGTTCATTTTGCCAAAGAATTCAGGCAAAAAGTGGAGGGAGCAAGTCACTTTAAATGTGACTTTAAATGTGAAGCCCATGAAATAGTCTCCAGCTAAGGAAATATTTTTCTATGTTTTATTTATATACAAGGCCCGGTGCACTGAATTTGTGCACCAGTGGGGGGTGTGTGGCCTGTGGGGATCCACTTGCTGCAGGAGCAGCCATTCATTCTAGTCACTTGAACGTCTCCCCAGTGGTCATTGCACATCATAGTGACTGGTCATTCTAGTTGTTCTGCCATTCGGTCACTGAACTTTTTTTTATATACTAGAGGCCTGGTGCACAAAATTTGTGCACAGAGGGGGGGGGGAATCCCCTTAGTCTAGCCTGCACCCTCTCTAGTCCGGGACCCCTTGGGGGATGTCCCTCTGCCAGTTTAGGACATCCCTCTCAAATCCAGGACAACTGGCTCACCTGCCTACCTGCCTGATCGGCCTAACAGCCCCCCTCCCCCCTCCAGCCTGATCATCCCTAACCGTCTCTGCCTGCCAGCCTAGTCTCCCCCAACTGTCCCCCCATGCCAGTTTGGTTG
>PVJC01009345.1:0-46139 GCA_004026665.1 Murina feae
CATTTGCAGGCGTATGGATGGAGCTGGAGAACATAATGCTAAGTGAAATAAGCCAGTCAATGAAAGAAAAATACCACATGTCCTCACTCATCTATGGATAATAATAACCATTATAAACTGGTGAACAAAAATAGATTCAGAGGCAGAGCAACATCAAACAGACTGTCAAATTACAGCAACAAGGACAGGGACTTTGGGGCAGGGGGGCGGGTAACAGATCAGTCATGGGACTTTTATGCATGCATTTAAGCATAACCAATGGACACAAAACACTGAGGGATAGGGGAGGTGGGAGGAAAGGCAGGGGGAAAAAGAGATATATGTACTAATCTTTGTAAAGCTTTATGTAATAATAATTAAAAAATAAAGAATTCTTTCTTTTTTATAACCACATAGTATTCCATTGTGTAAATGTGCCACAGCTTTTTTATCCACTTATCTGCTGATGGGTACTTGGGCTGTTTCCAAATCTTAGCTATTGCAAATTGTGCTGCTATGGACATAGGGATGCATATGTTCTTTCTGATTGGTGTTTTGAGTTTCTTAGGATAAATTTCTAGAAGTGGGATCACTGGGTCAAAGGAGAGTTCCATTTTTAATTTTTTGAGGAAACTCCATACTGCTTTCCACAGTGACTGTACCAGTCTGCATTCCCACCAGCAATGTACTAGGGTTACTTTTTCTGTACATCTTTGCCAGCACAAACTGAAATGCTGGTATTAGCAGATAATCATAATTCTTGTATAGGCAGCTTATGTGGGAAGTCAAATTATCTTTACAAAAGAAAATCTGAAATACTAAATGGGAAATGCATAGTGGTCCAAGCTTATTTGTTGAAATATTCTGATGGACTGAAGGGTTCACTAATTTCCCAAGAAAGGGAATCATTCTGTTGGCTTGTGTTTGGGAAGGGTCTGTGAGGTCAGCAGTTGGGGAATTGCATGGACCAGCGGTGGACAAATCACTTTCATGTCCAGCTGAACCCACCTCTCTCCCAAACATAAACAGGGAATTGAATTTATGGGAGTTTTCAAGGAGAATGTAATAGGGTTCAATGCTCAGCATGATTGCTATTTTTCCTTTGTGTTTTCTAGTCTTAAGAGAGGAGGACCTTTGCTCTCCCACCTAACTCATTTTATTGGCCAGTTCTTTGGCCTAAGTAGGATAAAATTATAGCCTGAGAGGTACCTCTAATGGCCACCACTAAGGTTTTGGATGACATTTTCTTTTAGAGGGTCTCCAACAGGAAGGAGAGTCAAGAAATTCAATAGGCTCACCAACCTGGCTCTCCTCCATACTCTTCTATTTTTGAGGGGCACACACCACTACTGGAGACAAAATGATCCTCAAATATTGAGGTGAAGCATGCCATTTTCCTCATTCCCTTCTTATGTAATCCTCTCTCCAGAAGTACAGAACATCAATCATATAAATATCCCTTTATATTCTCATTTCCATGAATTGAACTAAGTGTAGGGTAAGACAGAGATTGGCAAGTTTTTTCTGAGAAAGGCCAGATAGAAAACATTTTTGGCTTTGGTGAGCCATGTAGTCCATCACAAATTCTCAGCTCTGCAACCATAGAGGATACATAACTGAATGACTGTGGCTGTGCTCCAGTAAACCTTATGGGCATGGAAATTTGATCATTTTTATGTGACAAAATATTCTTGAGATTTTAAAAAACCATGTAGAGCTATAAAACCATTTATGACCAGGACAGACAACAGATGGTGGGCTCTAGTGCTGATTCTTGGTCTAAGGAATCAGCTGGTTTGCTTCTCGGTTTGGTGACAGGAACAATAGGACACACACTTCATGTTTTATCCTCCATATAGGAAGGTGGGATCATTTAGCAGATAGCAGCATGGGCTTTGTACTGAGACACAACTAGTTTCAGAACTGAGTTTTAATTCACAGTGGGGCCAATTGCCTAATCTCTCTGAGCACTTATTTCTTTATCCATAAAATCCATATTCCTATACCTTGTGGGATTTAATGATACAACATATATGAAATATTTAACATAATGTCTACCACATGATCTACATAATAAAAGCCTAAGCAACCATTACAGTGGAATGACCAGAACAACTGGTCAATATGATGTGCATTGACCACCAGGGAGCAGACACTCAACACAGGAGCTACTCCCTTGTGGTCAATGTGCTCACACAGGGGGAGCACTGCTCAGCTAGAAGCCAGGCTCACAGCTGACAAGCGCAGTGGAGGTGGCAGGAGCCTCTCCCACCTCTGTGGCAGCGCTAAGGAGCAGAGAGCCAAGTGGTAAGGAGCAGTGAGCAGGTGAGTTGTAAGGAGCAAGGGATGTTCGACTGCAGGGAGTGGGCCTAAGCCTGCAGGTGGACCTCCTCCAAGGGGTCCCAGACTGTGAGAGGGTGCAGGCCAAGCTGAGAGACAATCCCATCAGTGCACAAATTTTGTGCACCAGGCCTCTAGTATTAATATAATCAATAATAGCTGTCATTAATACAGTCAATGATACCTGTGTTTTCCACTTCTTATTCTACTTGCTTTTACTTGGGGCATGTCAGTCACCGCTCTGAGCCATATATATATATATATATATATATATATATATATATATATATATATATATATATTTTTTTTTTTTTTTTTTTAACAGAGAAGAAGGGAGGGGGATAGAGAGTTAGAAACATTGATGAGAGAGAAACATCGATCAGCTGCCTCTTGCACACCTCCTACTGGGGATGTGCCCGCAACCAATGTACATGCCCTTGGCCGGAATTGAACCCGGGACCCTTCAGTCCCCAGGCTGACGCTCTATCCACTGAGCCAAACCAGCTAGGGCCTTAGTTATATTTTTAATGACGGGGTTTTCAAAACTATTGTCAACCCAAGGTCTAATTATGCCTGTGATTCTTTCTGCTTGTAACATAACTTCTTACACTGTAAATGTATTCTGGATGACTCGTATTTAAGAATATATGTCTCCCAAGAGTGGACTTTGGGTTTTGGAAGACAGGTCTTTGTGAGAAACAGGGCAGAAGAGACACAAATTTTCATTCTTGGGGTTTGTGTTGGGCAGAGGCATCGACCTCCTTGCCGCTTTTCTTCCTGGCTCAGGTGACAGTTAACACGAAACAAATTTTTTTGGTTTCCCAGGGGACAGGTGCCATTATGTTAAACAGAATCTGGGCTCACGCAGCCCCTTGGTACCTCACCTATGATACTGTGACGTTTATGGAACTCAATTTAAAGAGCCCAGGTGAAAAACCCACAAAATGAAAAACAAAACAAAAGGCCTGGAAATGCAGATAGCGTATCTTCCCCAGCTAAGCCAACTGTGCCATCTAATTATTTCCAATTACAATTGCGTTTCTGTCTTTAATGTTTTCTATGCTGATACCCAAGTTGCTAATGAAGCAGGCCCCCACTTTATGATGCCCATTGTTGCGACTTGCTGGGCTTAATTGCTTTGTCTGCATAACAGACAGACATTCGGAACAATTAGACAATAATAAGGAAGCAAGATGGGGAAATGGCTTAGATTCTTTCATTTTAATTATGCTGAGAGTGCACCCCACGGTTCTGAATCAATGCTGAAGTGCTATTTTTGAAAGCATTCAATAACATCCAACGAGAGCTCATAAATTTATATTTCTAGTGCAAAAGAACCAACCCCCTCCTCTATTTCAACTGATGGTTGCTTTTTGCAGAAAAGTCATACTTTTACACAATGCATGCTTCACCTTAGTTTCCGTCACAACAGTCCTGTTACTCTACGTTGCTCCTGCTTTATACAGAGAAAAAATGGAGTGTCTAATCTAGTTCAAGTTCACACAGCATCGTGAGCGCTGGTTGCCCAAATGCTTACAAGAATGCTTCTTGAAATTCTCGTTTGCTAAAAATGTCTTTTGAAGATGCCAAAATAACAATCGGAGGTCCAGATTTCAGTCTCTTCTGAGCACTGAGAAATATGAGGGCCTGCATGACCTGGTCCCTACTTCCTCTCCAACTTCTTGTGATCTATTTCCCTGCTTGTCTACTGTCTCCAGAACCCTGGTTCCATGAGCAGCACAAGCTCAGTCTTACTTAATGGCCTTCTCTGATCTAACTTGGCTGGTTCACCTTCACCCTTCAATCTCAGCTCTCATGCCACCTCCCCAGGAAAGCCTGCCCTAATCCTTTCATCTATTTTTCTCCTGCTCTCACAACTCTTTCCTTCCCATTCTTGTCTGTCTTTGGATTTAGCTTATTTCTTCCAGAGCACAAGTTGTAAAGCATATTTCCTTCCCTATTTGTTAATCACCCCATTGCCATCAGGGCAGGGATGAAGTGGGTTTTATTAACCAGGAAATTGACCAGTGTGTAAGCTAGTAGGTATTCAATAAATATTAAATGAATGAGTGAATAAGTGAATGGATGCATTTTCTTTTTTATTATGCAGTCTCAGGTAGCTGTGGTCTACTGACAATCTTTCAAACGTTCCAGTTGGAACCTGATACACTGGTCTCCTCCAGAGACTGTAGACTCCTTGAGGGCAGAAATTTTGGCTTTTGGTCTTTGTATCCCAGTGTTTAACTTTGTATCTCTTATAGGGTTGTGAATCAGCAAATTTCAGTGAAAGATGTAAAAAAAAATCCCCAAAGAGAATGGGCTTCGAAGTCTGTGTTCTGTGTGATGGACAGTGATTTGTTAAGACAAAGACAGACTTAAAAATAATGTTGTTTACTTCCAGGGATGGTGCGGGAGAACATGTTCTCACTTATTTCCTTGAAACAATCAAATCTATACTAATTTTCTATTTCTTACTTGGGATTAATGATATTTAAATGTTGATATGTACACTCATTTTATTTTTCTTTCATAAGAAATGCAGTATAACTGAAGAAGATGTAAGAACTCAGAAATGATATAAAAAGAAACAAAAATCACCCATAATTCCACAACTTGGAAATAACCTTGTTCAGTTTCTTATAGACTTTCAAACACACACACACACACACACACACACACACACACGATTTAATCACTTACAAATAAACAAAATGAAAACCTTTGTGTCTTTATTTAACATTCACTTAATATTATATCAAGAGTATTTCATGTCATTGACATTTTTTGAAAATAGTTTCTGATGATTGTATTATGTACCAATGAAAAGATGAGTTATAAGTACTTCCCTAATATTAAATATGAAGTTTTTTCATGCTATTTTTGGCTCTAATAATTAGTTGTGCTGTGGACATTCATGCTTCCAAGTATCTGTTTATGTCTCTGAATATTTTGTTAAGAGAGAGTTCTATGTATGAACTCACTGGGTCAAGAAGTAGGAATAATTTAAGACACTTGTTCAGGTACCCAAATTGCTTTCCAGGAAGTTTTGCCAAAGCATATTTCCACCAGAAGGGTTTGATAATGTTTGCTTCCTCCCTCCCTAACTGGCAATGAATATTTTGCCTCCTCTCCTATGAGCTTCTTGTTTATTGATTTTGCCCTCTTTTGTATGGAAGTTAGTATTTTTCATGTGGGTTTATTTGATCTTTTATATACTGAAGACTTTCATTTTTGCCATGTTTATGGAAAAATTAGCTTTTTCAAAGTAGAATTTCCCTAAAATAATATTCATTAATTTAAAGTGTGCAATTTAATGGGTTGTGACAAATATATTGAGTCATGTAACTACTACTACAGCCAAACTATAGGACACTATGATCATCTCAGAAGCTTTCCTGTGGCCCCCTCATAGTCCATCCATTTACTCCACCTCCCAGTGGTGCCTGACAACCACTTTTTCACTTTAATTTTGCCTTTTCCAGAATTTTGTGTAAATGGAATTCTACATTAAGCAATTTTTATAACTGGTTTCTTTCAGTGAGCATAGTGAGCTCATCCACACTTTTATGCACATCAAATGTTTGTTCTTTTCATTGTTGAGTAGTATTCCCTTTTATGGCCACGCCACAACTCGTTCACCTGTTCACCAGGTGGTCGGCACTGGAGTTGTTTCCAGCTTTGGGCTATAAGAAGAAAGTTCCTAATTAGCATGGCAGAGATTTCACTTGTTTTTTAAAAAGATTATTTGTTTGAAGTATTACATGTAGTATTACGTCTCCTTTTTCTCCCACTGAGCTCTGTTGGCCTCCTGAGCACCATGGAGGTCCTACACTGGAGCTATCCTCCCCTTTGAAGCAATCATAATAAAAAACTAGACAAATATATAAAACACTGGATTTTCAAGATTTTGCATATGAGATAATGTTGTAGTGATTTCTGAGGGGTGGAAGAAGAGAACAAAGAACAGATGTTACAAATAGAAAACAATCTCTCATCCAACTATAGCATATCAGATGTAAATGGTCTAAATATTCCAATTAAAAGGTAAAGAAAATTGAATGTAAAAAGTGAGAATTAGTTGTATGCTACTTATAAGGATCCTGATTTAAATATAAATCCACACATCGGTTAAAATTGAAAAATATAGAAAAGAGTACACTATTGTACACTCATAAGAAAGCTGAATTGGCTGTGTTAATGTCAAAGTGGATTTCAGGGCAAAGAATGTTATCAGAGATATAGAAGGTAATTTCATAATGATAAGGGAGTCAGTTCGTCAAGCGAACATAGTTCTACATATTTATATACCTAGTAACAGAGTTTAAAAATACATGGAACAAAAAGCATTAGGACTGCAAGGAGCAACAGACAAATAAACAATTATAATTTGAAATTTAAATATTTTTCTCAATACTCAGCAGAACAATTAGACAGAAATAAGTAAGAATAGAGAAGTCTTTTTTTAAAAAAAATTCTCACCCAAGAAGTGAAGATATTCTTTTCATTGATTTCTAAAGAGATTGGAAGGGTGGGGAAGGGAGCGGGGGAAGAGAGAGAGAGAGAGAGAGAGAGAGAGAGAGAGAGAGAGAGAGAAAGAGAAAGAGAGAAACATCGATGTGAGAGAGTCACATCGATTGGTTGCCTTTAACATGCACCCTGACCCAGGTTGGGATCAAATCTGCAACCCAGGTATGTCATGCCCTTGACTGGGAATTGAACCTGCAACCCTCTGGTGTGCAAGCCAATGCTCTAACTACTGAGTGTCACCAGCAAGGACAGAAGTCTTAAGCAATACTCTCAACCATCTTGACCGGATTGATATTTATAGAATGCCCCTCACCACAACAGCAAAATACACATCTTTTTTTCCTCCCCTAGGGCACACAATATTTACTAAGTTAGACCTTATTCTGGGACACTAAACAAGTCTTAATACTTTTAAAAGGATTACAATGATAGAAAGTATGCTTTTAACCACAATAGAATTAAATAGAAATCAATAACAGAAAGATCTCTAAAAATTCCTCAATATTTTCAAACAGTGTAAAATACTTTAAAATAACCCATGGGTCAAAAAGAAATCTAAAGGAAAATGAAGTATTTTGTACTAAAAAAAATAATGAAAGCAATATGCATTACCATAGTAGGTAGGATGCTGCTCAAGGAGTACTTATGAGGTATTTATAGCGCTAAATGACTTTATCAGAAAGGAAGAGAGGTCTTAGATCAATTTTGTGACTAGAAAAAAGGACCCAAATGAAATCCCAAGTAGGCAAAATAAAGGAAATAATAAAGAGCAGAGAAGAAATCAGTGAAATAGAAAAACAAGAGAGAAAATCAATGAAACTCATATCTAGTTCTTTGAGAGACCTTGTTTGAGAATGTTGGGAGAATCTCTAGTTTTAGAAGAGCTTTATAAAGTATTATGAATGGGTATTAAATTGTCTTTTCTGCTTCATATCATTTTTCTTTTTTAGACTGTTAATATGGCCAGTAGTATTAATTTAGTTTCAAATGTCAAAAACATTACTTTTTTTGGGCAGGTTTACTGGTTATGAATATTCTCAGCAGTTGTTTGTCTAAATAAGGTTTAATATTTATTATAAAAAGACTAGAGGTCTGATACATGAAATTCACACAAGAGTAGGCCTTCCTTCCCCTGGCTGCCGGCACCAGCTTCCCTCTGGCACCCAGGACCCGGGCTTCCCTAGCAGCCTTAGCTTCGTCCAGAAGGTCATCCAGAGGATGTCTGGTCTAATTGGTATATTACGCTTTTATTATTATAGATGTTAGTTGAAACTATTGTGGTAATTATTTTGCAATGTATGTAAATCCAACCATTATGCCATATGCCTTAAACTTATGAAGTGATTATGTCAATTATTTCTCAATAAAACTTAAAAACAAGGTATCTTCATTTGGTAAAAAAATTTGAGGTTAGCAATTCTCCCCCTTCCCCCCCTCCCCACCAGTACTTTAATAATGCCTATCCCTGCTGCCTTTAAGATAGCTTTTATGGTTATATCTTTAAGTTCAAAGGATCTTTCCTTCTACTGTGTCTAATCTGCTATTAATCCTGTTTGGTTCATTTGTTTCATTGCTGGCATTGTATATTTCATTCCTAGAAGTTTATTTTGATTTTTTTTTATACCTTCCCTTTCTCTCCTTACTGTGCTTCAGTGTTCATCTTTCTGCTTGAACATATGGACAATATTTATTACAGCTCTTATATCATCTTTGTTTGCTAGTTTCATTATCTCTGTCATTTCTGGGTCTATTTCTTTGGATTGATTTTTCTTCTGGTTATGGGTTATATGCTTCTTTGCATGCTCAGTAATTTTATTTTTTAAATATAATTTATTGATTTTTGTTTTTTTTTACAGAGAGCAAGGGAGAGGGGTAGAGAGTTAGAAACATCAATGAGAGAGAAACATCAATCAGCTGCCTCCTGCACACTCTCCACTGGGGATGTGCCCACAACCCAGGTGTATGCCCTTGACTGGAATCGAACCCGGGACCCTTCAGTCCAAAGGCTGACACTCTATCCACTGAGCCAAACCGGTTAAGGTATGCTCAGTAATTTTTAATTGGATGTCAGACATTGTGAATTTTGTTATTGATTTCTGGATTTTAAATATCATCTCTATTTTCTCAATTGCATGAGACCACCATTCTCTGTTTGGCTTTTCCTTTCTTGTGCTATAGCTTAGAAATGGTTTTTTCTTCCATGTACAATAGCTTAGAAATTGCCTCCAGGCAGTAAGTTTATGATTGTAGGGCTCACCTTGGTTGTTATCTCAGAAATCCACTGCCTATTGTTCAGTGTCAGAAAACTAGTTTTATATATTTGGTCCAATTTTCTAGTGGTTTAGGAGAGAAGGGAAAATCTTGTCCCTGTTACCTCATCTTGGTTGGAAGCGGAACTTTTAGTCATACACACACATATACATACACACATACATACATACTAGGGGCCCAGTGCACAAAAATTTGTGCACTCGGGGAGTCCCTCAGCCTGGCCTGTGCCCTCTCGCAGTCTGGAACTCCTTCAGGGGATGTCCACCTGCTGGCGTGCCTGGCCAGCCTGGGTGAGGGGCTGATGGCTGTTTGCAGACTGGCCAAGCCCCCCAGTGTGGACCCTCACCCCACTGGGGTGTGACAAGCCTGAGTGATGGGCTGAGGGCTGTTTTCAGGCTGCTCACAGCCCCTTCAGGTTTTGGGTCCCTACTGGGGTGCCTGGGCAGACTGGATGAGGAGCTGAGGGCCGTTTTTAGGCTCTCCACAGTCCCTTCAGGGTTCGAGTCCCTACTGGGGTACCTGGCCACCCTGGATGAGGGCCTGAGGGCCGTTTTCAGGCTTTCAGGCTGCTCACAGCTCCCATTGACTCAAGGTCCTAGCGAGGCTGGCTGGAATCAGGTTTATGGGGTTTATTTATCTTCTATAATTGAAACATTGTTGCTTTGAGCTGAGGCCTAGGCAGGTAACAAAGCCTCCTGTTTGTTTCAGCTCCGTGGCTTCTATAATTGAAACATTTTTACCGCAAGCAGAGGCTCAGCCAGCCTAGGTAGGCAGTTGCAATGGAATTCTGCTGTTTACTCTAGTTTCGTGGCTGCCAGCTGCCATCTTGGCTGGGTTAATTTGCATATTGTTGCTCTGATTGGCTTGTGGGCATGGCTTGGCTTGTGGGCATGGCTTAGTCATCCCAAAGAGATGGTTAATTTGCATATTACTCTTTTATTAGATTAGATATATATATACATACATATATATGTATGTATATATATGTATATATATGTATATATATGTATGTATATATGTATATATTTCATACAGAAATTCAATTTTCATGGTTAAGTCAATTGGTATTTTCTTTTGTGATCCCTTAAATTTATGTTAAGAATTAATTTTTCTACTCATATCCTATATAATAAAAGAGTAATATGCAAATTAACCATCACTCCATGACAAAGATGGCGGCGCCCATAGCAGTGGGGAAGGACGCTGGTGACATCACCCTGGCAATGTGAGCCCAGCAGGCATTGCCTCAGCAACCGGTGAGCAGGTCATGCTGCCCTGGAGCAGGCAAGCACCACCAGCAGGCAGCCCCCAGAAGGGCCTGCTCACTGGTCACTCTGGTGATCGGCAAGCAGGAAAGCCTGGTTGGCCCATGGGCAGCCCGCAGCAGAGCCTGCTTTCTGGTTGCCAGGGTGATTGGGGAGCAGATAAACCAGGCCCACCCATGGGCAGCCTGCAGCAGGGCCTGCTTCTTGGTCACTGATGTGATTGGGGAGCAGGCAAGCCCAGTCGGCAGGCAGCACCCAGCCCTGGCCACAGCTCAAGGGAGAGAACAACATGCAGGCAAGGCCAGGAGCCTGAGAGATCAACACAGAGGGGTGCCTGCTCCAAGCCTCCACAGTGTGGCTGGGAGCAGGCTCCCAGCAGACAGACACATGCACACATGCGCACACACACATACACATGGGGTGCCTGCTCCTAGCCTCTGCTGTGGCTGGGGGCAGGCCCCCAGTGGGGAAATACACACGGGGTGCCTGCTGTGAGCTTCTGCACACACACAAACACACACACACACACGGCGCCTGCCAGACTGTGGCCATCAATAGGACATCCACTGAGGGATCCCGGACTGTGAGTGGGAGCAGTCTGGACTGAGGGACCCCCACCCTCCCCCCATGAATGAATTTTATGCACCGGGCCTCTAGTATTTAATAAATGCCTATATTTTTTTTCTGGATTAGAAATAATTGATTTTATTTTAATATATCTGAAAGTTATATTGGCATCTGTCCTTTAATGATATTCTAAGGGATTCAAAGCTATTGACTATTTATTATAGAGATATCTTTTTTCCATTGTTTTATGATATTGTCTTCACTACCTATTTTTCTCATTATGATTACTCATAAGTAGCTTATAGTTTATTTTATCACTCTTTAAATGGAATACTTGAAAAAACTCTATCTTCAAGTTTGTTATTACTAGTATATGTAAAATGTAATAATTATAAATATTTAATATCTATACACTTTGCTAAACTTTGTTCCTAAGTCTGATAGTTGGTTATTTTGGGTGTAATAAGTGGACAATAATATCATTAGCAAATTATTACTTTCCATCCCTTTATCATGTTTTAGGTGTTCATAGTACTTTTCATTCTCTGAAATGATATATAATTGTACTAGTACTTTATTATTTATTTCACACTTTACAGTGTATGCGTATTTGTTTGTTTATGCTTTTGGCTAGAACTATTAAACAGAAGACTTTTTTTTCCTTTTTCTGTGCTTTTTATGGAATTACTGTTAGTGATAAATATAATTCCTCCATTTTTCCCTGTAGTGGTCATGGGCTTGTCCAGAGCCATTCTTAACAGCCCCATCTCTCAGCCAGCTGTTGTTTGTCCCCAAGTGCCATTGAATTTTAGACCAAGAGAACTGAAAATTACTTAGAAGCAATTTAATTCAACTCTTTTAATTTATAAATGGAGAATCTAAGACTCAGCATGATGATAATGGTGTTGGTATGAGAAGCAACTTGCCCAATCACAGATTTAAATAATCAAAGAGCTGATAAGAGTTTTGGTCTCCTAACTTTCTATTTGGTACTACTGTGAATGAATTAATCTGAATTATACATTGTGAAACACTATTGATTTGATTGGTGACCACTCCATAAACATAAAATAATGAACTGTGCAAAGAGCCTTTATTTTAAAACTAGAGGCCCGGTGCATGGATTCATGCACTGGTGGGATCCCTTGGCCTGGCCTGCAGGGATCAGGTTGAAACTGGCAGTCTGACATCCCCAGAAAGGGTCCCAGAGTTCAAGAGGGCACTCTGCAAAGTTGCTGTTGCTCGGCAGCTCCTGCATTGGTGGTCAGTGCACATCATAGCTACCAGCCGGTTGGCTGGTCAGCCAGTTGCTTAGGCATACACACACACACACACACACACACACGAGGCCTGGTGCACAAAAATTTGTGCACTCACGGAGATCCCTCAGCCCAGCCTATGCCCTCTCACAGTCCGGGATCCCTCAGTGGATGTCCTACTGATAGCCCCAGACTGGCAGGTGCTGTGTGTGTGTGTGTTCACTGGGGGCCTACCCCCAGCTGAACTGCGGAGGCTCAGAGCAGGTGCCCTGTGTGTGTGTGTCCCCACTGGGGGCCTGCCCCCAGCTGCATCTGAGGCTCGGAAGAGTGCACACCTTGGAGGCTTGGAGCAGGCACTCCTTTGTGTTGATCTCTCAGGCTCCTGGCCTCACCTGCATGCTATTTTCTCCCTTGAGCTGTGGCCAGGCCTGGGTGCTGCCTCCCGGCTAGCCTTGCCTGCTCTGGAATCTCGCCCCAGTAACCAGGAGGCAGGCAGGCCTCACCTGTGTGCTGCCCACAGCCGGCGGGCCTTGCTTGCTCTCTAATCACCACAGTGACCCACCAGCAGGCCGTTCTGGGGGCTGCCTGCTGGCGGTGCTTGCCTGCTCCAGGGCAGTGAGATCAGCTCATGGGTTGCTAAGACAATGTCTGCTGGGCTCACATTGCCAGGGTGGCACTGCCAGCATCCTGCCCCAGCACTAGGGGCACCACTATCTTTGTCCCGAGTGACAGTTAATTTGCATATCACTCTTTTATTAGATAAGATATATATATATATTCATATTCAAGAACAATCATGACGTTGAATGTTCGCAGAGTGATGTAAGCAAGCCAAGTCAACCAGACTTGTTCCATTAGCTTAAAACTGCAATTTGTATGGGGTTACCAAAATTTTCCTGCCTATAAAACCCCTGGGAAAATAAACATTAAGATAAAGATCTCAGTGGGGTAAGAATATGGGTGATTTTTCTTTTTTGTTTGGACATCTTTTATAATGTCCACAATAGTATGACACATTTAATATGATAAGAAAAAAAATGATTAGTTTTAAAAGTTATGCTGATGGCATTAAAGAGCCTAGATAACAGAGGACAAAACAAGAGGACCATAATGTTTGGCCTAATTGTGTTAAGGAAGTGCATAATATCCACCTTAAATTTCTCATGAGAAACATGTGATTACTTGTGTATCTCTTAGAAATGATAACTAATTTTTCTCATGATCTTATTTGAGGTTAAAATGTGCCTATTGATTTATGTTTTACAAGGCATGCTCTGAACAAAGCTCTTCTTGAAGGTGAAGGTTTATGCCATAGATACTCAGTTTAGATGGGCGAGCCTGTCAGAAGGTAATCATTTTAAAACAAGATCATAACATTATGGTAATTCTATGCAAATTTTTAAGTTAGTGGAAGCAGCGAGGTTGACTTGTTTATTTTTCATATCACCAAGAGAAATGTCAGCACCGAATGTTTCTGAAAGTATGGATCGGGAAGAACATTTAAGCACCCAGGAATGTATTTGTGACTTTAGGGCAAGGTGAAGAAAGTTACAGATGTATTATCTATACACAGTGTTCCTATTGCAGCTGAAAGTATGGTAACTGAGAAGGGCATTTGGGTCAGAGATTAAGTTTTGGATGAAAGGAAAAGCTTCATTTTAATAGCATTTTGGATATGGACCCTACTTCTTATCTCTCCCAACCAGCATAAATCAATCAATTGGCATGAACTTTTCTTTGAAAATTTCCCCAAAGGCTGCTGACATTGCTGCATGGAAGAAAACTCTGGAAGGAGAAATATAAGGGAATCAAAAATGCAGAATGAACTATAGCATGGGAAGACTGTGGTCCCAGGGAACACACAGTGTGAAAAATGGTGACATCAAGGTGACCCATGGGACCTGGGAAGACTTTTAGAGTAGGTGGAAGTTGAGCTAGGCTTTGGTGGATGGAGAGAACTTTCACCGGTTGAAAATATGGGATGGGTCATCCAGGGTAGATGAAATGAATGTACTTATCATAGTTCACCTTCTGGCTTCTGGCCCACACTGACTTGTCGTGGAAGCTATCCCCTTCACCAAGAGAAGGCATAATTCCATGACTCTGATGACGCTGCGTTCTTCAAAATGTATGTAGAGTGTCCAGTTCTTCCTCTTGTCTCCTGTCTGCTAGAGCAATGCTACTTGGCTTTGAAATCTGCTCCCATGTTTCAGGCTAATGTTATTTGCCTTATCTTTGAAACACTATTTCTGACATTCTCTGCCTTGAGCCCTAAGTCGTTTCCATAGCTGCCTTCTAGATACTTTTCTCCTTACCTACACAGTTTCCCTCTCTTTCTGCCTTGCTCCCAGGTACTCTGTTACCATTTCCTCCTTTCAGATTTTTCCAACTTCAGTGTTAACTGTGAACTTAATCCTCTAGAACTGTAATTGTTACTTTTCTGAGCATTCTGTAGACCTCTCTCTTCTTAATACATCTACAGATGGCTCAACTTTGCAGGATGTTCTTCATAACCCCACAGTCCCCTATGCATTTATGTAACTCTCATACTAGTAGGTTTTATTTTCTCTTTTTGAAACATATGTTCTCAACAGAAGGAAGAGGAAGAAGTATGTGTTTTTTTGTTAACAAGGTAAAACTGATTCATCACTGGTTTCCTGATCATGACAACTCATACTCAGTCATGTGGTTGATAGCTTTAGAATATTAATTTCAGACCATGGACTATATTTCTTAAAGTTGTGAAAATGGAAGATTATTTAAAACTTTGGTTGCTATGTTTTATTTTTTAACTTTGGAAGGATGAGCAATTTCTTCTTTAAAAATTAAAACTTGCAGCTCTGATGCTATTAGAATTGGGTGTAGGCCTGTTATTGGGGGCAATTTGTATAACCCAAGATTTCAGTTTAAAGATCCCAGTGATAGGATAGTTGCTGCCTAAGTGAAGACTAAAAAAGTGCTGAACATCAAGTCACTTTGCTAAGAAATTGAATCAAATCATAAGGAATCCCCAATATCAGCTTTGGAACAATGACAATAAAATGATGAATTATCCTATATAATAAAAGCCTAATATGCAAATCAACTGAATGGTGGAATGATTGGTGGAACGACCAGTTGCTATGATGCACACTGACCACCAGGGGGAAGATGCTCAATGCAGGAGCTGCCCCCAGCCAGCAGGCCCCAAGCTGGCCAAGGTAGGTGCCAGCGGGCGCCCCTCCTATTGCCCCGCTGGTTACTCCACAGATCTGCCCTGATTGCTGGCCAGGCTTAGAGACCCTACCTATGCATGAATTTCTTGCACTGGACCTCTAGTTGAGAATAATAATAAAGTCACACAACCTTGGGCCAGTCTGGAAGTATATGAAATAGTGTCTCTCCCAGTTTGAAGGAACAGTGTGCTCTTCAAAAAAAAAAAAAAAAAAAAAGCACGTAAATGGCTTTGCTTAACTTTTTAAATGAAAAGGAGAACTTCTTAGCAATTACAAAGAGCAAGATGTTCTATTTTTCTTTCCTTTTGTTTTTTTTAAAGAAAGAATAAGACATTTCTAATTAATTCAAGAGCAGCAAGAGTTCACATTATTTTCTTTCTCTTCAACTTTGCCTTTTGTCAGCATGAGAAGTTTGTTGTAGTCTTTTCCACATACTCCAAAGGGTAGTGACCCAGCCTGGGACTGACACTTTTCCCAGCAGGAGGCACAGAATGGAATGTGTATAGGATGGAATGTCAGCCTGCCTCCTGGGCTGTGGACCACCTGAGGTTCTGGTTACAGAAAGAGTATCTTAAATCACAAGCTGTGTTAGCATTCTGGAAATGCTAGAGAGGAGCACAGTGGCTTGTTTTGAAATTCATGGCAGTGTAACCAACTGGGATCTGAACAGAAGTCCACTTTCTTCTTCCCTGGCTGGATTGGCTCAGGTCACACTGCATTTCTAGGGTCTCAGGTGATGTCAGAGGTAGGAGGTGCTCAACTTGTCTACAGTGGACAAAATACCAGAGTTCTGAGCTGAAGTTTCAACACTGTCATTACTGGCATACTGTAGATGGCTAAGTAACCTAATCCTGGGATCCAGGTTTAGCAGCTGTGAATTAGGGTTTTTAATGATCTTTACCTCAAAGAATTGTTAGACCTATGCCCTGTACTCCTATTGTGTTGAAAACAGTTGTTCTGAAAGCTTTTTTATGGAGTGACCTTGCTCTAAGGGTGAGCATAGCTGGACTGGTGTGGCTCAGTGGTTGAACATTGACCTATGAACCAGGAGGTCACAGTGTGATTCCTGGTTGTTGCCTGGGTTGCAGGATCAACCCCCAGTAGGGGACGTGCAAGAGACAGCCAACCAATTATTCTTTCTCATCATTGATGTTTCTCTCTCTCTCTCTCTCTCTCTCTCTCTCTCTCTCTCTCTCTCTCTCTCTCTCTCTCTTTCTCTCTCTCTCTCTCCCCCCACTTCCTCTCTGAAATCAATAAAAATATTTTTTTTAAAAGAGAGAGTGTAAAAGATAAGCTTTACATCATGGGATAGTGGATATATACCATGTGAAGGATAGCAGAACAGGTCACCCCAAAACATCTACTGTAGCATGAGGATTATTTTGAGCTGAAGGCAATTGAAAAAAAGCAGATACAAAAAAACTTTCTACCCTCCCCTCTATTTGCCTAAAAGCAGGACATAAATTTGTGAAGGTGTACCTCCTCCCCTTGCTACCAGGAAGGACAGAAGTTAATTACTGGAGACAACTCTAGACTCTTATCACCTCAGAGACAGTGCCCGAGAAATGTACATAATAAACTATAATAGCCCTTATCTGCCATTAGTTTCCCCATATATTTGCTTTCTCACAATTTGCTACCCCAAAACCCTCAAAGTGTTTTTCTTTGTCTTGTCATTTCTCTAAAAATTTATTGCTCTTTTGTTATAAGATGTATATAAGCCTGAGTTCTGTCTACCCTTTGAGTTCCCCGTTACCAGGTGCTCCTATATATAAGCAGGATGCGCATATTAATAAACTTCTGTTTGTTGTTTTCTTGTTAATATGTCTTTTGTCACTCTATAGGGCCCTAGCCAGAGAATCCAAGATGGGTAGAGGAGAAAGGGTTTTTCCCTCCCCTTAATATGCACACTTTCATCTCTGTACCCCACACTACGCCTGTGGAAGCCATCACCAATCCATTACAGCAGTCATTCCTGTTGAAATGAGATGTTTCAGAGTATACCCGAGGAAGTTACCACCCACTTATTGGAATTTTCAAAAGAAAGAAAATATAATTGGCTTTCCTGACCTGATTATCTAGACAATGGTCAGAAATAGGCCCCAGATCCAAGGTCGTAGCTGTAGAATGAGACCCTCTGAACTTAGTTGACAAGACTCAACCTTCTGGAAATGACCTACTATGACACAGAGGTATTTAGTAAAAACTAACTGTAACCTCATCTTTTAAAAAAATTTTTTTTCATTGAGAAATGAAAGAATAAAGAAAATCCCTCAGTAATCACTAGGCACAGATTTGCTGCAGAGGCCAGAAGCCCTGGAAAATGACATTTTATTTCCATTTCATTTCTCTCCCTCCCATGGTGTTTGGATACGATGACATTGTGTTTGGGACAAGCAGGGTCCCAGTATGGCCACCACTCTTGGCTGTATCTGGAGGGAGCATGTTATAAGCAGCAGCTCCTGATGTGGTGGGAAAGCCCCAGGAGAGGCTAGGGTTCTGACTGGTCAACAGCCTTGTGCCCATTTGGCCAGTACATGCTGGAGAGCTGTGTGCATTCTCTCTGAGCTCTCTCTTGCCTGCCAAGGGTCTGGGCAGAGGAACAAGGGGCAAGGATTCACAGGCTGGTTGGAGGGTGTCCTGTGGCCATTCATTTCCCAATTTCAAAACTGCTTAAATGTTGGAAAGCCAATGTGGAACCAGAGGTAATGCTTTGGGGCTCAAAGAAGATCCCATTTATTTCCCTCTACAGTCTGACATCTGTCCTGAAATAGCCTCAACTTCACCTTGACAGGCACCACCCAGACCTGTGATGGTACGGGTTAGGGATGCCTGCACTCTGTCTTTGTTTTGACCATACTTCTCCAGCTTCATTTTGCAACTGTGGCCTCACGTTCAGATTCAGAGGGATGAGCGAATTGTCTCGGAAGCCTGTTTTTGCAGGGAGAAGCTATTTGGATCTTGGTGGTGGGTGGGCAAGGGCAGAATGCAGTTTGGAGCAGCTGCAAATTGTACATGGCCATCAGCTGTTCTTTGTAAGGAATTGCCTGGAGACATTGTGTGCCTGTACAGACTCCTGTGCGGCACAAATTGTCTGAAAGATAGTTTCAGCAGGTCAGGCATTTGAAGTTTACATGCTTATTTCTACCTATTTTAACTCTTTAGGCTTTTGGCATAGGAGGCAAAGGTGCTTGCTAAGCAAGCCACCCTTTCCTTGTTTACCCAGAAATCTGCATGCCATAGGTCCACCAACCCACGCAAAAGCGCCCACATTGGGACCTCATTGCTTTGGGTGAACAAAGCTCTCTTGAAAAACAGAACTGCAGGGGTGACAGAGAAGAAATGCTGTGGTTAAATGATCCTGATTTCTATGAGATCTTGGCAATTTCCTATATCCGAGCTTCCCTTTTCCCACATGCAGAAGGTAGGGACCCATTTCTAAGTTCTCTTCCCGCTTGGCATTCAGATACTAGATGTTCAAGGCTTTCTCCGCCTTAAAGTCCTTCCTGATCATTTCATCTCTCAGTAGTCTGTTCTCCTTTGGAGTCTGTATCATGTCATCTAGTCTTTTGTCTTTTGCATGATCCTGCACTGCTTTCTACATTTTCAACCTCTGTATGTAGTAGTGCCTGGACTTCTGATAAGCTCTTTGAAGGCAGAGAATAGTTTTTTTATGCCCTTTAACACATCATTGCCTAATCTGGAGCTGATAAAGGTACATGGCTAGACTTGTTCATTTAAATAGTCTATGTTACTATCTATTTTGTAAGAAGACTATAATATAATATAATAAAATAAAAGAGTAATATGCAAATTGACCATTACCTGAGACACCTAAGCCACACCCACCAGCCAAGCCACGCCTTCCAGCCAACAAGAGCGGCTGTATGCAAATTAGCCTAGCCAAGATGGAGGCTGGCAGCCATGGAGCTAGAGCAAACCAGAGGCTTCTGTTGCAACTGCCTGCCTCGGCTGGCTGAGCCTCTGCTCACGGCCGGGCCCACCAGCCAATCAGAGCAGCTCTATGCAAATTAACCCAGCCAAGATGGAGGCTGGCAGGGCGGTTCTGCACTGGGAGCCTCCGCGGCTAGCATAGCTGTGCCAGGTGTGTCAGCTCAGTGGGGGGGGGGGGTTGGGTCCAGCCTGGGACCTCCTCGGGGCATCCAGGAGTGCCTGTCCCAGGTCCATTGCCTGGCTCCACCCCTTGGGGGCCTCCCCGGGGCATGTGGGAGTACAGGGGCCTCTGCAGGACGTGCAGGAGCAGCTATCCTGGGTCCGCTGCCTGGCTCTGCCCCAGGGGCCTCCGTGGGGTGTCCAGGAATGCCTGTCCTGGGTCTGCTGCCTGACTTTGCCCTGGGGGCCTCCTCGGGGGCATGCAGGAGCGTCTGTTGCACAATGCAGAGCATCCAAAGCCAGTCCACTGCCCGGCTCCACCCCGGGTGGGTTTGCTCAGCAGCAGGGCCCCACTGAGGGATCCTGCACCAGTGTCCACCCCTGGCTCACCACCCAGCTCTGCGCCAGATGTGTCCCCTCAGCAGTGGGGGCCCACCAAGCGTGTGCGATCATGGGCCCTCTGGTGGGAAATGCCCAAGCCTGCACTCACCAGCCCTCCCACCCCCCAGTGCACGAACCCTGAAGGGGCTGTGGGCAGCCTGAAAATGGCCCTCAGCCCCTCACCTAGGCTGGCCAGGCATGCCAGCAGGTGGACATCTTTCCCAAGGTGTCCCAGACTGCAAGAGGGCACAGGCCGGGCTGAGGGACCCCCACCCTCCGAGTGCACAAATTTTTGTGCACCGGGCCCCTAGTAATCCAATAATTCTGACTCTCATCTGAGATAAACGTAGACAAGTCTCAGTTTTCCACATTAATAATGATGGTGGTATCTATGAGGCATAGATAACATGATTATCTTCATTTCATACAAGAAGCAATTTGAATTTCATTTATTAAATATCATACAATTAGTATTTAGTAATAAATAAGGGTTGGGAATCCAGGTATGCTGATTTCAATTTCAATGCTTTTGCTGTTATTCTAGACTTTAGTTGCTTTGGTGTTTCTTTGTTTCTGCTGTTCTGATTGGTTTATTTCTACTACTCCATCTTCCAGGTTATGGGCCTAAGCTGGCAGTCAGACATTCCTCTGGCAGCCCGGGAGCCCTCAGGGGACGTCCACTTGCCAGCAGGGAGCAGGCCTAAGCTGTAGTCGGACATCCTTAGCACTGCTGTGGAGGCAGGAGAGGCTCCCACCACCACCGCTGTACTGGCAGCTGGCAGCCTGGCTGGTGGCTGAGCAGAGCTTCCCCTATGGGAGTGCACTGACCTCCAAGGGCAGCTCCTGCATTGAGCATCTGCCCCCTTGGTGGTTAGTGTGTGTCATAGTGACAAGTCATTCCCAGTGGTTCTGCTGTTAGGGTCTATTTGCATATTACCCTTTTATTATATGGGATAGAGGCCTGGTGCATGGGTGGGGGATGACTGATTTGCCTTGAAGAGTGTCCCAGATCAGGGTGGGGGTCCCTGCTGGGGTGCCTGGCTAGCCTGGGTGAGGGGCTTATGGCTGTTTGCAGGCTGGCCACGCCCCCAGCAAGGCTGGCTGGAAGCAGGTATTTGAGATTTATTTATCTTCTATAATTGAAACTTTGTTGCCTTGAGCCTAGGCCACAGCTGGCCAAGGCAGGCAGCTTTCACCATTGGCGGGGCAACCAAGCCTGTTTGTTCTAGCTCTGTGGCTGCAGGCCACCATCTTGGTTGGGTTAATTTGCATATAGTCACTTTGATTGGCGGGTGGGCATGGCTTGGGATGTAGTGGAGTGACACAATTACCATATTACTCTTTTATTAGATTGTTGATAGGTATGTATTTGTTGACTTTTTGTTTTCATATTTTTTATCTTTTTCTTTTTCTTCTTTTTCCTCTTCTTAAAGAATACCCTTCCATATTTCATATAATACTGGTTTGGTGGTGATGAACTCTTTTAGCTTTTTCTTGTCTATGAAGCTCTTTTATCTGACCTTCAATTTTAAATGATGGCTTTTCTGGGTAAAGTAATTTTGGTTGTAGGTCCCTGCTATTCATCACTTTGAAATTTCTTGCCACTCCCTTCTGGCCTGCATAGTTTCTGTTGAGAAATCAGCTGACAATCATTTGGGTACTCCCTTGTGGGTAACTGATTTTCTCTTGCTGCTTTTAAGATTCTCTCTCTGTCTTTTGCCCTTGGTATTTTAATTATGATGTGTCTTAATGTGGCCCTCTTTGGGTTCCTCTTGTTTAGGACTCTCTGTGCTCCCTGGACTTGTAAATTTATTTCTTTTGGAAATTTTCTGTCATTATTTCTTCAAATAGGTTTTCAGTATCTTGCTCTCTCTTCTTCTGTCAGCCCTATAATGTGAATGTTGGCTTGCTTGAAGTTGTCCCAGAGACTCCTTACACTATGTTCATATTTTTGAATTCTTATTTCTTTTTACTCTTCTGGTTGGGTGTTTTTTGCTTCCTCATATTTCAAATAGTTGATTTGATTCTCAGAATCCTCTACTCTACTGTTGAATCCCTATATCTTTTTTTTCTATTTTTTTATTGCTTAAAATATTACAAAGAGTAGTACATATGTCTCTTTTTTCCCCCCTTGACCATCCCCTGGCCTCCCCTAACCCCCAGTGTTTTGTGTCCATTGGTTATGCTTATATGCATGCATAAAAGTCCTTTGGTTGATCTCTCCCCCCACAACCCTCCCTGACCTTCCTGCTTTAGTTTGACAGTCTGTTTGATGCTGCTCTGCTTCTGTATCTATTTTTGTTTATCAGTTTATAATGGTCTTTATTATCCATAAATGAGTGATGTCATGTGGTATTTTTCTTTCATTGATTGGTTTATTTCATTTAGCATGATGCTCTCCAGCTCCATCCATGCTGTTGCAAATGGTAAGAATTCCTTCTTTTTTACAGCAGCATAGTATTCCATTATGTAGATGTACTACAGTTTTCTAATCCATTCATCTACTGATGGGCACTTAGGCTGTTTCCAAATCTTAGCTATGGTGAATTGTGCTGCTATGAACATAGGGATGCATATATCCTTTCTGATTGTTTTTTCTGGATTCTTGGGATATATTCCCAGAAGTGGGATCACTGGGTCAAATGAGAGTTCCATTTTTAAATTTTTGAGGAAATGCCATACTGTCTTCCATAGTGGCTGCACCAGTCTGCATTCCTACCAGCAGTGCACAAGGCTTCCTTTTTTTCCACATTCTCTCCAGCACTTGTTGTTTGTTGATATGTTGATGATAGCCATTCTTACAGGTGTGAGATGGTACCTCATTGTTGTTTTGATTTGCATCTCTCGGATGAGTCGTGACTTTGAGCATGTTTTCATATGTCTCTTGGCTTTCTGAATGTCCTGTTTTGAAAAGTGTCTATTTAGGTCCTTTGCCCATTTTTTGATTGTATTGTTTATTTTTCCTTTTGTTAAGTTGTATGAGTTCCTTATAAATGTTGGAGATTAAACCTTTATTGGTGATAACATTGGCAAATATGTTCTCCCATGCAGTGGGCTTTCTTGTTGTTTTGTTGATGGTTTCTTTTGCTATTCAGAAGCTTTTTATTTTGATGTAGTCCCATTTGTTTATTTTCTCTTTAGTTTCCAATGCCCTAGGAGCTGTATCTGTAAAGAAATTGCTTCAGCATATGTCTGAGATTTTGTTGCCTTTAAATCCCTCTAGTATTTTTATGGTTTCCCATTTTACATTTAAGTCTTTTACCCATTATGAGTTTATTTTTGTGTGTGTAAGTTGGTGATCTAGTTTCATTTTTTTGCATATATCTGTCCAATTTTCCCAACACTATTTATTGAAGAGACTGTATTGACTCCATTGTATGTTCTTGCCTCCTTTGTCAAATATTAATTGAGCATATTGGTTCGGGTCGATTTCAGGGTTCTTGATTCTATTCCATTGGTCTATATGTCTATTCTTGTGCCAGTACCAGGCAGTTTCGAGAACTGTGGCTTTGTAATACAGCTTGATATCTGGTATTGAGATCCCACCTATTTTGTTCTTCTCTCTCAGGATCGCTGCAGCTATTCAGGGTCTTCTTTTATTCCAGATGAATTTTTGGAGAGTTCGTTCTAGGTCTGTGAAATATGCCATTGGTATTTTAATGGGGAGTGCCTTGAATTTATAGATTGCTTTGGGTAGTATGGACATTTTAATGATATTGATTCTACCAATCCATAAACATGGTATGTTCCTCCATCTGTTTATGTCATCCTCTATCTCTTTTTCAATGTCCTGTAGTTTTCTGAGTAGAGGTCTTTTACCTCTTTAGTTAAGTTTATTCCTAGGTATCTTAATTTTTTTGGTGTGATGGTAAATGGGATTGCTTTTTTAGTTTCTCTTTCTATAAGTTCACTATTGGTGTATAGAAATGTCATAGATTTCTTGGCATTAATTTTGTATCCTGCTACATTGCTGAATTAATTTGTTAAATCTAATAATTTTTTGACGGAGTCTTTAGGGTGTTTTAAGTACAATATCATGTCATCTGTGAATAAGGACAGTTTTACTTCTTATTTTCCAATTTGGATGCCTTTTATTTCCTCTTCTTGTCTAATCACAATGGCTAATACTTTCAGTACTATGTTGAACAGGCGTGGTGAGAGTGGGCATTCTTGTCTTGTTCCTGTTCTAAGGGGAAATGGTTTTAGTTTTTGCCCATTGAGTATGATTTTGGCTGAGGGTTTATTATATATGGCTTTTATTATGTTGAGATATGATCCTTCTATTCCCACCTTGCTGAGAGTTTTTATCAAAAATGGGTGTTGGATTTTGTCAAATGCTTTTTCTGCATCAATTGATATGACTATTTGGTTTTTATCTCTCAATTTGTTTATGTGATGTATCGCATTTATTGATTTACGGACATTGTGCCATCCTTGCATTCCTGGAATAAATCCTACTTGGTCATGGTGTATGATTTTTCTGATGTACTGATGGATCTGATTTGCTAGGATTTTGTTGAGGATTTTGGCATCTATGTTCATAAGTGATATTGGCCTGTAATTCTCTTTCTTTGTGGTGTCTTTATCTGGTAAAAATATGGAATGTTTCATGAATTTGTGTGTCATCCTTGCACAGGGGCCATGCTGATCTTCTCTGTATCATTCCAATTTTAGTATATGTGCTGCCGAAGCGAGCACAAATCCCTATATCTTATTCTTTATTTCAGTCATGCTTAATTTCTGACTGGTCCTTTTCCTTTTATTTTTCATTCTCACTAAGATTTTTTAAAACCTCACTAAATCATTTGGAGGTTTCTAGATTCTTGAGTAATCTTATTACTGTGGTTTTGAAATCTATATCCTGTATTTTTTTTCTTCCATTTCTTTCAATTGTGACATATTTTTTTGTCTCTGCATTTTGGCTGCTTCCCTATGTTTGTTTCTATGTATTGGCTAGAGCTTCTATGTCTCCTTAATTTGATAGTGTGGCTTATGTAGTAGATGTCCTATACACATCTACTAGGGAGGCTAGGCCTCCATAGTCACCTGAGCTGGGAGCTCTAGGAGCACAGTTTTATTGTAGTTGAAACTTGATTGCTGTTAGTGTCATTGAGAGGAATTGACCTCCAGGCCAATTAGCTGTGAGGACCAGCTGTGACTATAGTGGCTGCTGTGCAGGAGATACCCCTATGGAGCAGGACTTGCTTCAATGAGGCTTTGGTGTTCATTGAATCTGCCCCTTGAGTGTGCCGCTTATGGATGTGTAGAGTTGTAATCTGGTATAGTCTGACACTGACTCTTGGGTTTCCAGGGAGGTGCAAAGTCAGCCACTGCCTGGAGCCACCCAGCAGGATCTATAGAGAGATCTGCAGATTCCTCCTTTTTGTATTGGGTTTGAATACAAACCCAGATGAGGCCCAGCTATGAAGCAAGGCAGGCTGGCATTGGTGCTGGGTCTTGGGCCTTTTATTGACAGGTTTGGGGCTTCCTGACTCAGCTGCAGCTTGTTTGAGAGATTTTAGCCTAAACAAGGAAAGGCTATTCATATGCAAAAGCCATTACATGCAGCTTGGGTGGGGTTTTAAATTGGATGAGGCAGGGCCTTAGGGAATCACCAGGGCAGAACAAACAGAAATGGCTGCCAGTCAGCCCTGTGACCGGGGAGGTCCCAGCATAGGAACAGTGATCCCTGCAAGCACCTCCATCTTGGAGAAAGCTGCCCCAGAGTTCCTGCCCCGATGCCAGACAATTCAGTTCCTCTTCTTTTGTGTCTATGTCCCCCAGAGCCTCACCCTACTGTTGGAGCTCAGAGGAAGTAGAACTTTGTAAGTCAATTTGTGGTGCTGATCTTTTAAGAGGAACATCTGGGTCTGCAGCAGCCCCAATCTGCACTAGTTTTTACATTTTATAGTTATGAGGACTTCCCAGTTCTGGGAGCCTGGCCTGGGCTTCTCGTGTGGGGCTGGGACCCCTTGCTCCTTACTAGCAGCCTCATTGGGAGATGATTTCCCTCCCAATGAAAAAAAGTAGCACATGTGGGTGCCAGACAAGCCTGTTCCACACCTCTGCACCTCCTACCAGTCTTAGTGTGCTTTTTTCTTTACTTCTCTAGTTTTAGGACTTCCATCTAGCCAGCTTTCTAGTGGTTCTGGATGATGGTTGTTCTGTATTTAGTTGTAATTTTGATGTGGTTGTGGGAGATTGAGAGTACAGGCATTTACCTACACTGAGCACTGGCTTCTGGCACATGGGGCTCTGCCTGTGGGGACTGCACAGGGAGGCCAGGAGTGTGCAGTAACAGCCTGTGGACCCTTCTTATTTCCTTTATTCAGAGGCAGAAGGCACCAAAGAATGTAACTGGAAAGGCTGGGGATCCTGCATGTAGGCTAGGGCCCAAATGGAGCTCCCACCTATCCAAGTGGAAGGGAACCCTGGTAAAAAATTGTGCTCACCCGCTCCTCTGACCTGGACAGTTCCCACAAGTCCCAGGGTCTCTCTGGGCTTCCCAGCCTTCTCTATTCAGCTTCTTTCTCCTCTTCATTGTCAGAAGTGTGCATTCAGCACTCAGTTGCCTCACTGTCGTCATTGTTGCCTATGTGTATAATGGGAGGGGCGAGTTTAGCAGCCTCCTACACCAGCCCTGTCATGGACTTCCACGTTGGTATTTCTTTTGAATGATAAGGGCCAATTACATGGCCCGGGACAGCATGGCTCAGTGGTTGAGCCTGGTTCGATTCCCAGTCAGGGCTTATGCCTGGGTTGTGGGCTTGTTCCCGAGTGTGGGCTGTGCCTATCAATGATTCTCTCTCATCACTAATGTTTCTATCTGTTTCTCTTCCTCTCTGAAATCAATAAAAAATACATTTTTTAAAAAGGCCAATTACATGGGTTGCAATGCAGGGACTATAATACAGAATGTGGGTTCGAAAGGGGAAGCATTGGTTTATGGTTAGGGACTCAGGTTCTGGACTCTTACTAAAGATTTGGGATTAAATCTCCAATCTAGATGTTGTCAGTTGTTTCCTGTGTGACCTTGCACAATTTACTTAAACTACCTAGTCAGGGTGTTTCATCATTAAAATAAAGATTACTAACCTACTCCAAAGAATTCTGAGGTTTAAATAAAGCACATGGATAACTTATGTGGCCGGGCACATGGAGGTGTTTCCTAGCTGTTAGCTGCCATGAGCATTGCCACATGGCATTAGATCAGCAGGCAGAGCAGCCTTGGGTAATTATTCTGTGAAAGACACTGGTTCTTCTTCTGCTATCACATTTTTGATTCTTTAAATCGTCCTGAACTGACTTAATCAGGTTTTTATAGGGCTACTGCTGTTGACTAGCATGAGACACTGTGGGACGCAGATTTATGTATGACATTGAGAAGAGAATTAATGGAAGATATTCATGGTGAATTCATCCCTAGACTTGCCTATTCCAGGGTTTCCCAAACTACTTCTGCTAAAGGACCACATTCTTGAAAAAATTATCTCCCATTGTTGCAGATTGATGCCTTTATAAAACACAACACAACGACATTGTGTTTCCAACAATGTTAATTGCTACATGTTTTTAAGGGCTTATCTGTTTCTGTTTTGATGTCACTGGAGCGTGACTGCTCTATCTAGAGCCCTTCCAAGCCAGCTTCTCTGCAGCCAAGATAGGAGTTGGTCTGACCTCATAGTGCTCCCTAAACCCAGAAACTTAGATCAGTGTGCAGGGTAGCGTTGAGTAGAAAATGCTTCGCTGTTCCATTGAGTTCAAGAAAAGTTTTGAGATGCTGCTTTTCTGATAATGCAGGTGTGCTCAGCTTGGAAGTTTAATTACCTGAGAGTAAAAGAAACGATTTCAATTCATTAACGCAGTCCAATTTATCCAGGAAAATCCCTAATAAGTAGGGATTGGAGGATGAAGATGAGGACTCAGAGTTGGATTAGACTGTAGTAATTTTCTGAAGGATGAGCTGCCCCAGGAAGCATCAAGCTTGATTACTTAGTCTCTAATTTGGAAAGTGGAAGTGATAAGAAAGTAGTGAAGTGATGGGAGAGTCATGAATGAGAAGCCAGACGAGGTCAACAGTATTGGAAAGGACAAGGGAATGTCAGCAGCAGCCTCTAGGATTTAGTAAGATGGTGGGTAGGTGGTCTTTTTCTCCTTAGCCTTCGGCATCAAGCAGTTTTTATTCAGCCATTCAACAAATATTTCCTTAGTACCTCCCTAGCTTTTTTTTTAATGCATTAAAAATATAGCAATAAGCAAAACACCCACTCTACAGCCTATTGGGGAAAACAGGCAATTAAACATGCATTTGCAGCCAAGAGTGATCTTACAGGAGCACATATTCAGGAAGTCTCATCTGGTCCCTGAGGTCAGAGAAAGTTTTCTTCAGAGGAGTTATCCAGGTTATGGGCAAGAAGTTTCTAGGCCGAAGAAAAAGCATATGTGAAGACGCTGCGGTGTGAGAGAGCTTGGTCCATTTAGGAATCTGAAAAATGCTTGAGTTGGCTGAGAAATAAGATGGAGGGTAGAAGGAACAGGGATTTTGAGATGAGACAGAAGAGACAAGAAAGGATGTGTGAAGAGCCTTGTGAACCATGGGCTTGCTCCAATACCCTAAACACAATCAGAACCCAGCAAAGGGCTTTGAACAGGAGGACAGAGTGGTAGATAAGATTGTATTGTAGAAGTGTTACTTTGGCTTCTGTGTGGAGAATTGGTTGGAGCCGGGGAGTCCCAGTAGGTGAACATTGATGAGATCTGGGCTGAGGTGGCCTCCGTGAAGGTGGTAGTGGTAGGGGTAGAAAGCAAGGGATTGAGAATAAGGAGGCAGGACTTTCAATTTATGGAATAGAGGGCATACGGGGGAGAAGGAGCAGTGGGAGACAGCATTCAGGTCTCTGGGTTGGGCTACTGGATGAATGGTGATGCTGTTTATAGAAGGAGACCCAGAAGTAAGTGTGTGAGTGTGTGTGTGTTTATGTGTGCATCTTTAGGGACCTTCACAACCTGCACGCATGAGTGACTCAGCTTATATTCTTCTACTGAGAGTGATTGGGCTCCCCTGACAAAGTCTTATCTCCTGGCCAGTCTTTGCGTCCTTGCCTGCCCTCTCGCACAAGAGTTATTAAAATGGGAGCGTGGCTCACGGTGATTGATGGCCTGATGCTGATCATTCCCTACCTCTCCTGCTCACGGTAAATATTTACTTTTTGTTACACGGGAACAATGAGGTTTCACACAGGAGATGGATGTCGAGTGTATATATAATATTATGCTTGTCTGACTCCTTTGAACACCCAACTCTATTTCCCAGCTTACCTGGGGAAGTGGGGGAGGTGCTGCAACACAAGGTGAGGAGTTTGACTTTTCAGAGGTGGCTCCGGAGATTTGCAAATTGGATGGATTTCTTGGTTTGTTTTTTGATTATTTGTTTTATTTATTTTTATCTTCTCACTGAAGGGCTAAAAGCATGGTCTCTTTCTGAGACTTAAGGTCTGGTCAGGAGCCATCAGGTACATATGTATCAATGGTTCTTCTCTTTACCTAATAATGTTCCTGAAATTTATTCACATTTTAAACATAGATACACAATTCAGCTTTGCCCTGAGCAATAATGTCACCCAAATCATGGAAGCAATACACTCATTTTACTAATAAATATTGCCATATGTATGCAACTATTAAAATACAACATGTTCCTCATTTCCCTGTGACTGTGGCCTGGTAGGACTAGGTGACAGCCGATTTGTCTTGCCACCTCCTCGCTCTGTGACCCGGCGCTTGTCACGACTCTTTCTGGGCCTCCTCCTCTCCAACTGCAAAACGAGGCAGGCTCCTAACACACCATCTTTCTACTCTGTTCTCTCTTTCCACTCTGAGGAAATAGTTATAAGAAGGAAAAAAAGGTTCATGTAGGCAGGCAGGTTAATGTAAACATTTTTCTCACTTACGTAATGACAGTTTCCAATCTCTACCTGGGAAGCTGGTTGATAGTTCTTGTCATTCATCCATTCTTGCTGCACAGGAAACACATGAGGACAGACAAAGCCGCTAAAAGGTTCTGTAATGTAGTTAGAATGGAGTCCAGGTGATGGGTGGTAGGGGGAGGAAGAGCCGCAGCGAGTGAGCTACTGAATCACACACTGCATGCTAATGGCACCACCCCAACTTTTAGCTCATTCATCTTGTATTTCCCTCCCCGCTTCTCTCTTTCTCCACCACCCTCCCCTTTCCTCTCTCCTTTCCCTCTCTTTGTTTCCCAGCTAATGGAACATTACTTATGGCCACCTGAAAATATGTACTTCTGTTTCTGTAGACAAGCCAGGTACTGCTTCCCCCCCATAGCATATGTCTGTATTTTTTTCTGTCATCTTTCTTAAGAAGTATCATTTCAGAGAAAGATGTCTTTAACCAAAGGCACTACATCTGCAGGGCTGAGCTGAGGGGAAACTCTGGCAAGAGGAGGATTGGTTTTGACCCTGGAGTGGCCCCTTTGCCCCCTGCCTGGTTCTTTCCTCCCCTCCTGGATGGGGATTCTGGCTCTCCCAGCGCAGCCCTGGGGGCCCATCTCTATACAGCTTGCCTGTTCTCTGTCCCCAGTTCTATCCCAGCAAGAAGGGCCTGTGAAATCATCTCAGCTGAGTCCCTTATTTTATACTACATGGGGCAACTGAGATTCAGGAAGGGGAAGGACTTGCCTCAGTTTACCACTTCTGTTTAGAGGAAGGAAGAGGACTGGCATTTTGATCTCGAGACTCCCAGAAACTTTGGCCACCTCATGGCTTTTGCCAAACACATCCTGGCTCAGGTACTTCACCCCGACAGGTAGGACCCATGTTTGTTCACTGTAATCACCACTGGGAATACTCCCTCACCACTCTCGCACTTGAATTTTTGTTAATACATTGGATAGAGATTGTGCTTAATGCCTGCCTTTCCTGTGATTTTTAAACACCAGGAGTTCAGGGACAGGTTGTTCTTTTCACGGGTCACCCAAGTTCTGTAATAACATAGTAATAGCAGTGAACTGCAAAGCAATAACAGTGAACTCTCAGTGGGCACTTACTGTGGGGCAGGCTGTGTCCTCAATACTCTATGAATATTAATTTATTTAATCCCCACCATCCACAGTGACAGGTACTGTGGTAACCATCCCTGAATAGGGAAGTGAGATGTGAAAGGCTAAGTAACTTGTGAGAGGTCACACAGCTAGTAACTGGCGGAGCTGGGGTTCAAGTTTGGGCAGCTACGTGCAAGAGGACACAGCTTACCCTGTGCTGCCTCTCACACAGCAGATATACAACAAATACGTATTGACCTGGTGCTTTTCCTTGACTGTGCTGTCTAGAGAACACTCTTCCTTACAATATCCCTGGAGACTAGTTGTTTGTGCAACTCTTACAGAGGAGGAGCAAGGACATTCGGCTTTGGTTAGGGGTTCTCTGACTTCAGTGCACTTGTGATTTTTCTGGGGTTCTTGCTCATGCAGACCCCTAGACCCTATCTTGGCCCCATTATCTGAGTCACTGACAGCAGGAGCTGGCCATCTGAGTTGTGTCAATGCCTGTAGCCTGGGCAGGACAATTTGGAGAACTAGCTCTTTTAAAGTTCTTCATTAAGCAGGTCAATCTAAGCAATGGTTTCTGTTTGGTGGAAACTGGAAGCTGGTGCAACAATCTCTATCTTTTCTGCATCTCATGTCTAGGGAGTGGATTTTGGCTCATTAAATAACAAAGCCTAGTACCTAGGACCTCTCATGGGCCGGGGACAAACCAACAGGGTACGCAGCACCTGGGTAATTGGTTGTGACTGAACCTGGCGCTTCTGCATTGAGGGCATCATTAGCCTCCCTCTGATGCTAAAGCAATAGGCGGCTTCTTCCCTGGGAAGCACTGCAGTATGGTGTGTGGGTTGTCAGTGGGCTCAGCAGTGTTTTTGAGATGCCGGAGGTGATTCTATTTGACTTAGGGCAGGAGGTTTCAGTGAGATAAGACAGCATGATAGGGACCTGCACTTTCCTGTTTAGAGTCTGTGGTTTGGATGCACTGCATTGGATCCCACCTGGCTAGGGAGAGGCTCATCCAAAAGCACCTGATGGAGCCATCTGAATGGCTGGTCCTTTGTTATGTGTGCACAGGGGCGGTCCTGTTGCTGTAGTCTACAAATACTCTCACAACTGTTTTCCTGTTTCTCCTACTCCTAGTGGATATTTCCTCATCCACTTCCCTCCTATGCACCCATCATTTAACCATCAAGTGCTGGCTGAGCACCTCGTATACAAGGGTCTGTTTCAGGCCCTGGAGACTTTAGCGGTGAACCCAGCAAGAGGCCACTCTCATGGAGTTCCCACTGCAATGCAGGTTTCTAATCCCTTTTGTTTCCTGTCATCCTATTTTCCAGCCACTTCTCAGTAACAGGTAAATACTTTCTTGTCCTTTTTAAAATTTTTTCCAGATAAATAGGCAAGAATTCCATTCTCTTGCTCAGACATTTTATATACATGTGGGTGTGCATATACATATACATGTGTGTGTACATACACATACATATAACATGCATATATAACAAAGGTTGACTCTCAAAAGTCAAGGCCATCATTTACTTTTTCAACAAACATTTTCGGGTTTCTGCTATGGTCGAGTCACTAAGTGAGGAAAGATAGTTGTGGGCTCAAGGCATCTCTTCTCATTTCCCCAGGATGGGCTACATGCCTCATTTTTCAGGGCACACATATGAGAAGGAACTGCCAGCTGGTTCCTACCTACCTGTGCCCCTTTTTTGCATGTCATTTGTTAGATAGAGTCATGGAAAGAGAAACGATTCCATTATGTTCTCAACTAAAAAATAGATTATTAACCCCTGTGGAATGCCATGTCCTATGTAAACGTCAATAACTCATTTCATCTTAGAAGGTCCTGAAAACCAACAAGGCCAACTGCAGCTATCACCTCGATGTGGATGTGAAAGTTCTTACCACATCCACCAACATTCCCAGCTACAAAACACAGCATTTTGGGAGATTTATTGGTAGCAAATTAGCTTAGATTTATTGCAGATTATTGATTTCAGCATTCAAAGGTTAATGAGGTTTGTGCCTTCATTCTGCACTTCTGCTCTTGGGAGAATAATGAGCTTGCCTGAAGATACAAACCATTCCATTAAAATAAACAGATGACTGTAATGTGCACCCTGGTTGCATTCTGATACTCTCCCCACTCATCCCTTCTCTTTCCTTTTCTTTTCCAACATATTGTGCTTTCTTAGATGATGTCCCCTTCTGCATGTTAAGAGATGATTGAGGTGATCCCAGGCTCCATGGGTTTGCTGTTGCAAACCATGGGTGATTCCCTCATGGACCTTGTGTGTAGAAGTCGAATTAACCTCTACTTTCTCTCAAGATTTTTTTCTTTTGATACATCTACAGACATCTCAGTGTCTCAATGTAGAAATGCTGCTCAATTAGAAACCCCAGACCAATGGGGAGATCCAACCATATTATGAAAAGCAAGAGATATTGAGTTTTCAATATTGGCTGCTACCCTTTTGACCAGGACATGGCTTAAGTAATTTCAAAACATTATTTCTCTTTGACCATGACAGATTTTCTGTCTTAATAATCCAATTGTAAATAGCTTTGCTTCCATCTTTATCTGCATGCTGACATAGACTTTGAACAGACCACAAACTTCACTTAGTTCATTTATTTCATTCTAGATAAGGTCGTAAACCATCCAGAGAGCTCAGAGTCTGTACTCTTTTCAAAGACTTATGGGAATGAAGAATGCCACAGTCTGGATGAGCAGGAAATAGCTTCTCTCCTGTCTGTATCTGACACAAAGCCTAAATGAATGCAAGCCTGGCTCTTATGGAAAGCCACATGGGGAGAACATTGAAAATTGGTTTCTCAACAGTGACTTTCAGTTCATCTAACGACAAATTACATCTTTGCTCAACTATCATTATTAGTTTCTCTTTGGTTTAACCCTTCTAGGGGCACAAATGAAAACCAAGTTCAGATTTTAGTCATGGACAGTTGGGGCTTGAAGGAAACTTAAAATTTTATTTTGAGTCTCTTCTTATTTGACTACTGGGGAAATGGAGTATAGCAGGGAAGTCTCAGATTCACGGCAGTGCAAATCCAGCTGTCTCTTCTCTCCACCAGCAAGTCTAGGTGCTCCAGTCTCATCCTGATAAGAAACCTCCTCAAAGCTCTGAGACTATATTTGCCCCTGGATTGATTTCTTGGGGGACATAGGTTAACCTGTAGATTCTTCATCTGCCAGTGAGCCATAGCTCTTGCGATGGAACCCCTCAAAATACATTTTGATTGCAGTGGGATGCACTGGCTTGTTGGTAAAGATTAGCTTAACTGTAATTCTTTAGAGTGTGTGCAATTCTTGAAACTAAAATTTGGAAAATATTGAAGACTCTTGGGGGCCCCTTGAAATCTTAGACTGAGTTAGAAAACTCAGTAGAATATTCTAACCCAGCTCACAACTTAATATATCTCGATCTTCTTTGTAACATACTTCATTGGATACTATTAAATGCATGAAATCCAATTTACAGTCATGCAACATGGCCACTCAAACCTTGTGCCCATAATTACTCAAAGTTTAAGAGACAGAGAGTGTGCTAAGCAGAGAAACAGGATCTGCACATGATGTACAGGAGGAACTGACAGAAGTTCATTCTGTCTGACTGGAGCAGAGAACAGAGGGGAAGGCAGAGAGTTGGTATGGGCAGTTCACGAGGCATTGCCTCTGAGTCACACAGAGGAATTTCAACTTAATTCCAAGGGTTCCAGGGAGCCATTGAATGTGTTTAAAGAGCAGATAGTACTTGTTTTTCCAGAAACCTCCCCAGTTAAACCAGGTAGCTCCTTTCTATCTAGGAGCCCATGATACATTAAGACTTATTATAGGAGCCCAGGTCAGAGGTACCATCTGTGTTTGCAGACAAATGGCGCTCTCTGCCTTCTGAATGTAGCGTGTTTTCTTGGACTGCCTCTCGACCATTTCAGGACAGGCAGTAAGAAATGATTTCAGCCCCATCTGCTCTGCCATTGTCAGTTGCACCTCTGTAAACACCAGCAACTTCTATTCAGTGGCTTCTTTCCTTCGGCTCTGAGACTCAAGTGATGAAGGGCATCGCTGTTTGGGCTCTTACTCCGTCCATCAGCGTTTTGATTAAAGTCACTCAGAGGCCCTTTTCTGTGAGTGGAACAGATTGAAGTCTTCACTTACCAGGCTCAGTCCTTGAAGGGGCCAGAGTGGACCATTTCTGCTGGATTCATGCTTTACTTCTCAGCTCTGAAAAAGGGCAGAATGCAATTTTCTGCTGAAATGACACCTGATTACAGATCAGCACAGACCTGCCCACTGGACCCATTCCTTCCTTATGTGCCTTAAGTTGTGTGACATCAGAAAGAAGCGGGCGGCCGAGGAGAAGGGCAGTTTTACCCTTGATGCCTAAAATCTCAGCTGAATAACTTGAAAATCCTAAATTACTTATGAGCCTGCAGGCATAGCTCAGGCAGAGGCTATAGCTTTGGGGGTTCATCAGTGCCCTCCACTTTCCATAAAGTGAGAGGGTAAAGAAGTTTTCAGGTTGTAGATGTAACATTGCTTTTATGTGCTTTTACTTAGTTTACTTATTCTCCTGAAATCTTGTAAGATTAATATTATGTGTAAATGATGGATGGGACAATTATATATTGTCAACAATCTATTGAGGTGATATGAGAGAAGAGAGACTTAGGGAGGTTTTAAAAGATGCTTAATTTCCATGTGTTTGAAGGTATGTCTTTTGTCTTTCTGTTATTGATTTCTAGTTCTATTCCGTTATGGTCTGAACATATACTCTGTATGATTTAAACTTGTTAAATATTTTTTTATCCTTATGTTTATTGATTTTAGAGAGAAAGAGAAGAGTGGGAGGAGAGAGAGAAAGAAATATAGATTGGTTGCTTCCCTAACGTGCCCCAGTTGCAGCCTAGGTGTGCAGGTATGAGCCCTGACCAGGAATTAACCTGCAACCTTTTGGTACATGGGACAACTAACTTAGCCAAGCAGCATTGGCTGTTAAAATTTATTTTCTAATCCAGGATCTGATCTGCCTTGGAGAATATTCTATGGAAACTTGAAAAGAATGCATATTCTGTGCCTGGGAAGAATATCCTGTAGATGTCATTTAGCTCCTGTTGGTGGTGTCCTTGAATTCTTCTAAATCCTTACTAATTTTCTAATTGCTGAAAGCAGGGTATAGAATTTCCCAACTATAATTATGAATTTACCTATTTACTTTTAGTTCTGTCAGTTTTTGCTTCGCATTTTTTTTGCAACTCTGCTGTTTTGTACATCCACATTTAGCATTGCTGCATTGTCTTCTGGATTGGTCTTTTCACCATTATGTAATGTTCCTCTCAACCTCTTGTAATTTCCTATGCTGAATCTACTTTGTCTTAAATTAATATAGCCATACTTGACTTTTTTAAATCAATGTTTAAATGCTATTTTCTTTCTTCTGTCATTTTGCTTTCAATATATGTCATACGTTTGAAATGGGTTTCTCTTAGGCAATATAATTGAATCATGATTTTTAATCCATTCTGGCATTCTTTGTCTTTTAATGAGTGTACTTAGAGCACTTATAGTTAAAGTAATTATTGATATGTTAGGACTCAAGTATGCACTTTTGTTTTCTCTGTTTCTTATTTTTGTTTCTCTCTCTTTTTAAAAACACTTTTCTGTGGGTTACTTAAAGGAAGTTCTACCCAGTGAAAATAGACAAGGAAAAAGAGATAAAAGACATATAGATTGAAAAAGAAGAAATAAAACTGTCTCTTTTTGAAGATGGCACAATTGTGATAACACCAAATGTTGATAGGGAGGTAGAGAAACCAGATTACTTGTACATTGCTGGTGGGAATGTAAAATGATACAGTCATTCTAGAAAATTGTTTGGCAGTTTCCTTTAAAACTAAAAATGGACTTTCCATATGATTCAGTAATTACAATTGTGAGCATGTATCCCAGATAAATTAAAACTATATTTACAAGGAAGTTGTACATGAATGTTCATAGCAGCTTTATTTAGGCCCAAATTGAAAACTACCTAAATGTGTTTCAATGGTTGAGTAGTTAAACTCGTTTTTTCACCCCATGGAATACTACTCAGAAATAAAAAGAAATGAACTATGGATACACACAATAACTCAACATGCATTGGATGAATGTAAAGGGAATCATGCTCAGTAAAAAAAAAAAAAAAAAGGCCAATTACAAAGAGCTACATACAGTATGATTTCCTTTGTATAACACTAGAGGCCCAGTGCACATTTGTGCACTGGAGGGGGGATCCCCCCTCAGCCTGGCCTGTGCCCTCTTGTAGTCTGGGACTCCTTAGGGGATGTCTGTTTGAAAGCACCATCCTGAGTTCACCAGCTGTGAGCCTGCTTCTGGCTGAGCAGCGTTCCTCCTATTGGAGCACACTGATCACCAGGGAGCACACTGATCACCAGGGAGCAACTCCTGCATTAAGCGTCTGCCCCCTAGTGTTCAATGCACATCATAGCAACCGGTCGTTCTGCTGTTCAGTTGATTTGCCTATTTGGGTTTTATTATATAAGACTAGGGGCCAAGTGCACAAAAGTTTGTGCACTCAGGGGGGTCCCTCAGCCCAGCCTGTGTCCTCTCGCAGTCTGAGACCCCTCGGGGGATGTCCACCTGCTGTCGTGCCTGGCCAGCCTGGGTGAGGGGCTGATGGCTGTTTGCAGGCTGGCCAAGCCCCCCAGTGGGTACCCTCACCCCATTGGGGTGTGGCCAGCCTAGGTGAGGGGCTGAGGGCCGTTTTCAGGCTGCCCATAGCCCCTTCAGGGTTTGGGTCCCTACTGAGGTGCCTGGCCAGCCTGGGTAAGGGGTTGAGGGCTGTTTGCAGGCTGCCCACAGCTCCCATTGACCCAAAGTCCCAGTGAGACTGGCTGGAAGCAGGTTTCTGGGTTTTATTTATCTTCTATAATTGAAACTTTGTTGCCTTGAGTGGAGGCCACAGCCTGCCTAGGCAGGCAAGAAAGCCTCCTGTTTGCTCCAGCTCTGTGGCTTCTATAATTGAAACTTTGTTGCCTTGAGTGGAGGCCACAGCCAGCCTAGGCAGGCAGTTTCCTTCATCGCTGGTCTCCTGTTTGCTCTAGCTCCGTGGCTGCTGGCCACCATCTTGGCTGAGTTAATTTGCATATCATTGCTCTGATTGGCTGGTGAACGTGGCTTGGCTGGTGGGCGTGTCTTAGGTGTAACAAGTGAGGTTTAATTTGCATATTTTTCTTTTATTAAATTAGATTCTCAAAGTAATAAAATTATAGATATAGAGAAAAGATTAGCATTTGCCATAGTAAAGGATGGGATGTGTGTGGCTATAAAGGGGAGCACAAGGAGCTTTGTGGTGATTATATCTTGATTTTAGTGGTAATTACACAAAGCTATACATGTGTTTATATTGCATAGAACTACACACACATACACACACACACAAGTACATATCTCTGAATAAGGTACGTTACCTGGTTTTGATATTGTGCTATGGCTATGCAAGATGTTAACATTGGGGGTGGGAGTGGACTGAGTAAAAGATACATAGATCCTTCCTGTACATTTCTTTGCAACTTCCTCTGAATCTATAATTATTTCAAAGTAAAAAATTAAGGAATATAGTTTGCTATGACTACATAAATGTTTACACATGTCTGTGCAAACCTTTCAGTTTGTTTCATTCTTCTTCATTTCCTATCCATTTCAGAACAATTGGAGGAACAGGTGGGTTCTAGGAGATAAAATGGTGCATATGATCCTTTTCAGAATCCATTTTTAAGGATATGGTAAGCAGAGAGAGGCTGGCTGAACAAGCTGAAGCCATGGACTTGAGACTGTTTATGAGAAGACTGTAGTGAGTGGGATGCTTCCCAAATTTTAAGGTGCATTAAAGGGGAGCTTAATGGACCCCACTCTGAGAGATTCTAATTCCAGTCTCTGAAGGATATGGATCAGAAATTGATGTTTTTTCTTTCTTTATTGACTAAGGTATTACATATGTGTTCTTATCCCCTCATTGACCCCCTCCCCCACTCCACCCTGCTCATGCCCTCACCTCCCTGGTGTCTGTGTCCATTGGTTAGGCTTATATGCATGTATACAAGCCCTTTGGTTGATCTTTTCCCCTTACCCCCACCCTCCCCTACCTTCCCTCTGAGGTTTGACTGTCTGATTGATGCTTCTCTGTCTCTGTTTTTATTTGTCAGTTTATGTTGTTCATATTCCACAAATGAGTGAGCTCTTGTGATATTTATCTTTCTCTGACTGACTTATTTCGCTTAGCATAATGCTCTCCAGGACTATCCATGCTGTTGCAAATGGTAGGAGTTCCTTCCTCTTTACAGCACCATAGTATTCCATTGTGTAGATGTAACACAGTTTTTTAATTCACTCAACTGCTGATGAGCACTTAAGAAATCTATGTTTTAAACAAAGACCCAGATAGTTCTGATGCCTGTGATTCTCCAACCAGTACAGAACTGTATGGGTGTAGTAGATTGAAATCTTACCTCTGTCCTTAATTACTGAGTAAACTGGGGCAAGTTCTGAGCTTCATTTTTCTTATCCATAAGTTAAGAGTAATACCCTTATAGGGTTAGTGTGAACTGATGCTCAAGAAATAACTGCGATACCATAGCTATCATTATCATAATCATAATCATCAATGATATCAGCACATTCTCAATAAAAATTCTTCCCCAGAGATAGTTGGTAGCATTGCACTAAGATGTATCTAATATGTTATTATTTAGCACCACCAGAACTTTTTAAAAATTGGGTTTGATAATCTTGTAGACATCTGAGGAGGCTTCTCCAGGATCGTCACTAGGTAGAGTGATGCTGGGGGCTTGAGTCCAGGCCCTTGGTCAGGAGTAAGGGAAGTTGTCACTGCCTGAGTCCCAGTGGGAAATGCATTCAGTTCAGTGTTAGGTGATTGAGAGATGGCTTCACAGACAAAGAAACTGCTCTTGGGGGAAGTCTGCAAAAGGCCCTGCCTTCCTCTCTGTTGGCTTCCTAGGCTTCTAGAAGTTCCAGAATTATGTTATCAGTGGACAAGCACAGAGAAGATAGAGCATCTTTCCCAGAAGTTCCAGAAAAAGTCTTCTTACTGGTTTGGTTTGGTTTCTTTCGTTTGGACCATGATTCATTCCTGTATCACTCACAGGCCTCAGGTGAACACAGCACTTCTCTACATTTCAAGCAAATCTGTGATCTTAGGCATGAAACTCATAGCTTTGAGGCTGTTAGTCATCATCATTGGCCAGCGTGAGCCAGGCTTTGGAAAAAACAGGCTGGACCTTTGAAGCCACAGCATTGGATCTAGTCAGCATAGTAAGATATTTTGCTTGTTAAGTAGTTCCCATTAAAGGAGTGGTTCCTAGGAGGTGTCCAGAACTATTCTCCCCCCAATTGAAAGTTTTAATTAAGTTTAAATTAGACAACATGCCTATAAAATGGAGGAAATAAAATAGGACAAATAAAAGGAAACCTACAGAGGAAATTAAACTAGGAAAATGCATATTGGGCAGGATCATGTGGGTGATCTGGGATTAAATGGTTCATCTTCAAGAAGGACCTTGGTTCCTTGCAGTAAGTAAATGACCTTCTCCAGTGAACTAAATGGTATCCTAATGGCCTAAAAAGCTTAATGCACCTCCCCCATTTATTCCTCGCTGATTCGTAGGTCTGCTGAGCATAATGCACTTCCCTATATACACAGAGTAAATAACTAAAAGATTAGAATGTAGAAAGAGTGATTAAACTTTAAACCAACATAAAGATTTTCGTCATATACTTTTGCTTTTTCACAATGTGTTTCCTGACAGATTTGATTTTAAAGACTATGAAACGCTCCCAGCTTATTGTTCTAAGGCCTTTCCAGAACTATAAATGATTGGATAATGACCTAACTCACCTGAGCATGATGTTGGAGAGAACTTTGCTCAGATACAATTTCAGAGGGCTCAGCTAAGGGAAGCTCATTATAAGTATCAATGATTAGATTTTTGTGATTTTTCCTTATGACCCATAGTAGCACACATCAGTCACTGTGAGTCAGAATGAATAGCAAAAGCAAACACGCTCCCATTCATCAAGCAAGCGTATTTGTTTTCTGGACTTTTGGAGAACAGTTCCTGGGTGCTAAGTCAACCATATTGAGTGCTGATTGAGAGAGAATGACTGGTCCACTTGGCAAGGCCCATTTTATCCCCTTTTTGCCAATCACACAGAAGAGTGTTTGAAAGTCATTGGCAGTATTTATTTCTCTGATGGATTCATTCAGGGCTGGCAAGAGAAAATGTGTCTGTGTTGCCAGTGCTTGCAGTGCAGAACTCTGAGGGTGTGCATATAATTCCAGAACAATCCTTTGGAAGTATTGGGCCTTATTGGGTTGATTTTAAATATTAAAATGAAGACAAGCATTTTTATTTGCACTTAGTGTTGTGTAGAAAGGTAAATGTGGGCTTGGTCCCCAATGGGGGTGCATGCGGGAGGTGGCTGATCAGTGATCTCTCATCATTGATGTTTCTCTCTCTCTCCCTCTCCCTTCCTCTCTGAAATCAATAAAAATATATTTTAAAATAAGGTAAACAACTTAATTATTCCACCAAAATGCATTTATTTATTCAACAATTATTTATTATATGGTGGGCATGGTGCTGGTCTAAAGATTACTGTACTGGGATAAAATTGAACCTAATTTCTTTACTCATGAAGCTTACTGTTTAGTGAAAGAGATAACAATACACAAGTAAATATATTATTTCAAATTGTGATAAGTGCAATAATGCAAACAAATGGGATGCAAGGGAGAAGAGAAAAGTAGCATAAAATGGATGAATATGGGGTGGGGAATACAGGTACATTTGGGCAAGAAGAAATGATTTATATCCTAAAGGAATTTGAATTATTCACTGTTATATAATTCTGTGTTCAAGTATATACAGGCCTTAGGCAGCCAAAGAAGTTTGACATAGAATTACTCAACATTGGTTATACTTTATGAACATTTTGAATTGTTATTTAATAATCGTGGAAATTACCAAAATAGATTAAGAAGGCCCAAGTATACTTTAAAAATTGAAATGAAATACTTTCATTTGCTTAAAAAAATAACCTAATCAAGAATGAAATTTGTTTTTCTCCATGTATTCTTGTTAAATGTGATTTAAATATCTTTGATCTGCAGATAAAATTATTTTTGGGTATTTAGGAAGTTCAGTAGCTTATATCATTGCACACTTAGTGTTTATGTTCTATCAGTCATAATTATCATCATCACAATACAATTTATTTTGCAAGAATTTATTGAGCAATAGTCAGCTTAGGTTGCAATAACAGAGTACCATATATGGGGTGCCTTAAACAACAGAAACTTCTTTTCCCACAGTTTCGTAGGCTAGAAGTCTAAGATCAAGGCTCCATCAGTGTTGATTTTTGATGAGGTCTCTCTTCTGGGCTTATCGACGGCTGCCTTCTAGATAAATGGCCTTTGTTCTGTGCATACACTAAGGGCAGAAAACAGATTACAGTGCTTGTCCAGAAGCTTTGGGGTTAACATCAAGGTTAGCAAGAATAATGCTATGAACAAGGTCCTCATTTGGAATCTTGGAACAGATTATAGTAGTGGACAAAGAGAGATAATGAGCTGCCAAAATGGAAATAGACTGTATTATTTTCTTCTTAAAGAATAACTTCGTGTTTCTATCCCACATTTGGAAGTGCCTCATCTAATATAAAAATTCATGAGTGGAGGGATTCCTTTTGTAACATTTGTTATGACCAAAAGAACAGATGTTACAGTGCTTTCCTCCTAATTATTTCAAGCCAATCATTCAGTTACTGAATCCAGTCCTTGCCATGAGAGACAATTTCAAAAGGAACGGATGAGCAATTGCCTGGGTATTTGGGGCTGTTAGGCAATCTCAATCTTTCTACTTTCCAAAAACATTCCCAAACTGGCAGTCTTCCCCGCATACCAGAAGCATAGTTTTTAAATATTTTTTTTTTTTCTGTTGGATACCTTCCCTGACCCCTCTTTTGGGGTTTCTTGACTAAGTTCATGATCACAAACTGGGCTGTGCTTTGTGCATAATCACAAGCTACTCCAGGCCCTCACAATTTGTTTCTGTTGCTCAGCACATCTTGCCTTCTTAGAAGAAACCCCAGCCAGAGCTCAGAAGCGCTGATAAGACAGTTCTGTTACTACACTCAGACATCCCATATAAAATATTATATATAGCTGTGATTCCTCCAGATCTGGGGAGAGTTTGGCTGGTACAGTGTAAGTTACGGATGCAAACCTCTAGGTTGGCTGTTAGTGATCCAAGTAGCAAAGATGGAGGTCTCCCTGTCCTCATTTTACCCTCTTGTTTACAACTATTACAGATTCCATTGTGAACCAGCGTTAAAGGGGGGAGGGGGGACTAAGTAGCAGGTCACCTAAGAATGTTCTCAATTGAAATCAAATGGCATGAGAACTGGCATAGAGATGGGTGGAGAGGAAAAGAAGGAGAATCCCTGAAGAAAACACTAGAAAGGGAATCAGCTGTGCTGTGGTCACCCAGTGCATTAGGGCTTAATCCTTGTTGAATCAGATGCCCCACCTATATCCTGTTTCCTCATATTTTCTCATGCTCTTCATTACCCTCCTGATACCTGTAAACATCACTTGAATTTGTTTTACAAGGCATACATTTTCTTGTCTTAAAAACATTAGTTAATTTTAGAAATGATTTAAAATAGACAAGAATGGAGATTATTACAACATACCTAACACCCAGCTTTATCAGATCTTATTATCATTGCAAATCTTCATCAGCTCTGTTTCTTTTAACTAAAGACATTAAATATTTCAGAGGCAAATGGGGAGCCTCTCTGTACCTCTCTCTCTCCCTTTCCTCTATATCCCTAATAGGAATTATAACCATTGTAGGTTCATTGTTTATCATGCACGTTATTATAATTTTTTTAGATATCCATAAATACTCTGTGATATTGCTTTGTAGATTTTAAAACTTTATGTAAGCGATATTGCACCATGTATATCCTTCTGAATTGGCTTTTATTCGCTAAATATTTTTTTGAAAGTAATTCGTGCCAATATAAGCAGCTCTAATTTGGTCATTTTCATTGCTGGAGAGCATCAAGTGAATAAACTTCCATACATTTTGCAGTTTTCCTCTTAATAAAAATTCAGTTTGTTTCAGGATTTTTTTAAAAACACATTTTTATTGATTTCAGAGAGGAAGAGAGAGGGAGAGAAATGTCCATGATGAAAGGGAATTATTGATTGGCTGCCTTCTGCACACCCCTACTGGGGATTGAGCCTGAAACTCTAGCATGTGCCCTTGACTAGAATTGAACCCAGGACCCTTCAATTCACAGGCTGACGCTCTATCCATTGAGCCAAACTGGCTAGGGTTTTTGCTGTAATGAACTTTTCAATAGCCAGCCTTGTACCTTTCTTCTCCCATACACATCCAAGTGTTTCTGTTGAGTGTATGTCTAGGACAATGTGTTTCTTTGGGCTGCCCAGCAAATCACCACAAACTGGTTGGTTCAGGAAAACAGAACTCTTTTCTCTTTGCCAGCGCAGAAGCCAAAACCAGGACATCACCTTCTCCAGAGGCTCTAGTGGAGAGTTCATGTTTTGCCCCTTCTAACTTCTGGTGGCTGTTGGCATTCTTTGGAGGCTGTTCACTCTGGTCTCTATCTTCATATGGCTGCCTTTTCGGTGTCTCTCCCCTTCTGTCTGTGCCTTCTCTTCTTATGAAGACACTGTCATTGGATTTTGGGCATACTTGGATAATCCAGGATGTTCTCATTTTGAAATCCTTAAATTAATTACATATGCAAAGACCATTTCCCCAAATAAGCTCACATGCATAGACTCCAGGTAGACAAATTTTTTGAGGGCCATCATTCAAGCCACTACAGTTTCCCCACCTTACCACTATTGACATTTTGAGTCAGATAATTTTTTGTGTGGGTAGGGATGCCCTGTTCACTGTAGGATGTTTAGCAGCTCTACCCACTGGACTGCAATATTCCCACTCTCTCACCCCCACCCTTGCAACCCCATATTTGATAACAAAAAATGCCTTCAGATATTGCTAAGTATCCCCTGGGGTGTGAGTCACTCCTTTGTTTGTTGAGTACCACTGACCTCGTTGCTGGATTGTAGGGTAAGAGTATTTCAATTTTATTGGTCTTTTATTATCAGTGGCACCAATTTAAACTCCTGTTGGCAGCACATAACAGTCCCCAGAGCTCTGCAGCATTGCCAGTACTAGGTGTTATCAAACTTGAACTTTTTCTATAAATTTCTTTTTTTTTTTAGAGTTCCATCTTTCTAAGTACCACTGTAGTTGAGCATCATTTCATTCATCTACTATTCATTCATTTTTCTTGGCCCATGAATTGCATCTTTTTAAAAAATCCTCATCCAAGGAGTGAGAATATATATATATATATATATATATATATATATATATATATATATACACACACACATACAGTGGAAGGAGGTAGAAGAGAGAAAGCAAGAGAGAAACAAAAATTGATGTGAAAGAGACATATTAATTGATTGCCTCCCACAGGGGTGGATATCAAGTCCTTGAGCAGAAATCAAACCTGAGACCCTCTGGCATATATGCCAATGCTCTAGCCATTGAACATGCTGGCCAGGTCACGAATTGCTTCTTGATACCTCATCTATTTTTTTTCTGTTATATTTTCCTTTTTTAATTATAGGACCTCTTTTTATATTTTGGAAACTAGTCCTTTTTCAGTTGTGACATTACTAATGTCTTCTCATCTGTCAGTTCTTTTATTTTATTCATGGTATCCTTTGTAGTACCAAACCTTTAAATTATAATGTTGTCAGTTTATCAGTTCTTTTTTATGGTTTGTGTTCTTCGGGTCTTTTAGTGTCTTTTTTTAAGTGTAAGGAGGCAGTCATGCTCCTTGAGCAAAAGGCTGCAAAGACTAATCATGTCAGAAAGAATTTAGTGCTGTGGGAGGCATTGTGATATAGTGAAAAGGCACAGAACTCTATGTGGGAGACTGTAGTCCCAGCCTGCTTTAGCAGCAACTGTGTGTTTTAGAGAAGTAACTCAACTGCTTTGTTTTTCC
>PVJC01009346.1:0-46113 GCA_004026665.1 Murina feae
CAGGCCGCCGACCCCCTGCCACCTCTTACCCACTCCCCCATGCCCCGCAAAGGGCCTGGGAAGCCCACCAAGCAGGCCACCAACCCCCTGCCGCCTCTCAACCACTTCGCGGTGCCCTCCAACCCTGCTGCCTCTTTCCCACTCACAGGTCCTGGGTCCTGTGCTGTCCCACCCTGTGGCTGCTCTGTGCACTCGGGAGGTCTCTCAGCCCGGCCTGTGCCCTCTCGCAGTCTGGGACCCCTCGGTGGATGTCCACCTTCTGGCGTGCCTGACCAGGCTGGGTGAGGGGCTTTAAGGCTGCCCACAGCTCCCATTGACCCAACGTCCCAGCAAGGCTGGCTGGACGCAGGTTTCTGGAGTTTGTTTATCTTCTATAATTGATACACTGTTCCTTTAAGCCGGCTAACGAACCCTCCTTTCTGCTTCACCTCGCAGTGTCTATAATGACACAATGTTACTTAGTGTTGAGGCCCAGGCTGCTCTTTCCTTCAGCTCCCGAGGATTCTATGATTGTTATTGTTATTGTTTCAAAGGTATGTTTCGCTAGAGCCAGTTTAATTGGAGCTGAGCTGAGCGGGCGCAGCTTCACTTTCGCTCCTGCCGCAATGGAAACTGCTGTTTACTCAGGTCTGTGAGTGGCGGCCGCCATGTTGGCTCGCTAATTTGCATACAGCCGCTCTGATTGGCTGGTGGGCGTGGCTTACCTGTCTCGAAGAAATGGTTAATTTTACTATTTCGCTTTTATTAGTTTAGATAATTAACTAAATGAAACAATTGCATTGTTTATCATTTTAAAATAAGCAATATGGTAATTAGTAATAGAAATAACATAAGTCATATGGAAACAAATGTACATAGTATAGTTCATTAGATGACAGAAATTTTGAAAGATAAAATAAAATCTACAGATTAATCTTATCTTTTAAAATATGAGTCTTCAACAATCACTCATACAATTTATTTATATTAGATAATTTATGCTTTTTGACTGAAACTAAGTGCAGGTAATAGGAAGGAAAAGAAATGTAAGACATGGGAAATACACCAAGCAATCGGAGCTCTTTCCACACACCAGAAATTGAGCATGTATTTGCAGGGATATGGTGGGGAAAATACTCCCCTGAATATTGTCAAGAAGAAATAAATACAAAATTAGAACAATCAACATTCTCTGATTATTCTTGAAAATAAAAATAGAATTTTAATCCTTAATAAAACCTGGATGTCCCAGTCACCCTCCTGCCGTTTCCTGTGAGTGTTTCTCAGCTATCAATTTAGCATTACAGAAACTCAGAATGAGCTTGATTGTACAACATTCAAATTCCCAGTAATGATATAAAATCATCCCTTCAATTACAATACAATTCTTAAAATAGGTTGATACCCTTTGAGAGCCTATAATCTTTCCCAATGCCATCACAAATTTGTAGCAAACAAGTTCCTTAGTGTCCGTTTCTGTAATGCTCCCCATCTAGTTCCAAAAGAGAGCCTCTGATTGTGCACTCATTTGATTTTAGGTGGAAGCTTGTGTGTTAGAGGATTATCCACATTAATCCTGTTTTTTCCATTCACGACCTTCAGAACACTGAAGATTTTGCTTTAGCCTTTCCAGGTCATTGCATGTGGCTAGAGGTTTATTTTCCTCCCTGCTCTCCTACTCTTATTCCTATTTTAGTATCTAACCTACCTCCTATGGTTCTTTCCAGGCCTCTGTTCATGGTTCTTATCATTGCACATAACCAATTGTCTGTAATGAGATATTCTTTTATTTAAGACAGCAGGAATGAAAGGATTTGGGAGGAAGGAGATAGAGAGAAATGGGACATCCATGCTTGTCTGAACATGGATTTATTAATGAGATGATGCCACATTTTGGATATTTTGTCAACAGACAATGATTCATAGCCTCAGTATTGTTCCAAAACATAGCTGGTTTCCCAAGAAGCATATTCCTGCCAAATTAATTTACACCAAAAAAAACAACACACAAACAAAACAAAAACACGCACAAAAAAACAAGTTCCAACCTTCCTCTTTACTATAATTTATAATATAATATTCAATTACAGCTTTATTTGTCCATAAACCATAGAATAATTTTTCTGATGAATACAAACTACATTTGTATACTTTAAGTAACTTCCACATTTTTTTTTTTTTTTTTAGGATTAAAAACCATTATTTAGGCTTTGTCACTAGATCCTTCATTTGGTAGCTGGAAACACACAAATACATACACCTTTGCCGCTATCCTTTTTACTCTAATACTAGAAATTTTGTGTGAAACAAGATGTGGTTTTAGTCCTAGTCCTGCCACTAATTGTCTGATTACTATGAAACTAAGGAAGATTAAATTTGAGCACCCATCACTAGTACAGGTTTCTTTCATGCTACTGTAAGAGACCTTATTAAGGTGGTCACATGATTGTATGTCTTTGTAAAATTTGCAGAAGTGGGATATTTTAACTATAAGTTATTAAAATTATGGCTTCTTTCTACTCTAAATTTTTCTCTGTTAGACCTTCCCTCTTATTTAGTCAAATTCTAGTGGTTATTGACAGTGTTTGGATCTGGTGAGGGGAAGTTGAGTTGAGGACAAATTGAGTTTAGGTCACATGGGATATATTTATGTGGTTTGCAGTCATCTTGTGAATAGATGGGTAGACATCCCAGTGTGAGATGACTTTAAGAAATGCCCTCCATATTATTTCATTGACATATTCAAGATGATGACACAAAGGCATAGAGCCACCAGTGTGTTCGCCAGTTAGCATTATTAACATTATTAAAGAACATTTTACATTTCTAATTTTTTTTTGTTAATTCTCCCCCAAGTATATTTTCCATTCATTTTAGAGAGAGTGGAAGGGAGAGAAGAAAGGGTTGCATAGAGAGGGGGGGGGTTGATGTGTCATATGAATTGGTTGACTCCAGCATGTGCCCTATCTGAGGCTGTGGATCTAACCTGCAACCCAGTTGCATGCCCCTGACAGGGAATCAAACCTGTGACCCTTTGGTGCATGAGCTGACACTGTCACCATTGAGTACAGTGGCCAGGCCTGTGTGGCGACCCAGAAAGTGGTATATATAAAGCCACAGAGTTGAAAAAGAATTTTATTAACAGAATAGAAATTTATAATTATCCATATAAATACAGCACAGTAAAAAATGAATAGTGTTTATGATGAGGACAGGAGTTAGATCTTGCAGCCTTCAAGACTTAATTAAAGAATTGGATTTTTAGGAGGAATAGAAAATCACTTTAAGCAAAAAAATGATATTAATTGATTTGTGTTTTTTTTTAAATTGTTTTGTGAAAAATATTATAGCATGGAAAGAGAAAAAAATTATGGAGATCAGTTAGGATGCAGTATGTCTAGAGAGATATCATGCTATCTTGGTACCTAGAAAGAAATGTGGAAATTAGATGAGATACATATTTTTGAGGTAAAAGTGATCAAACTTCCCGGTTAACTGGATATGCTTGGTGGGACTAAAAGAAAGGGAATAGATAGACCTTTAAGATTCTAGTTTGATCAGCTAAGTAGATAGTGGTTAAGATTTACTAATAAAGTAGACAAAAGGGGTAAGAATGAGAGTGTAGTAGTAAGAGCCTCATTTGTGCAGATATATTAATTTTGAGATTCCCATCAGACATGCAAACCAGGATGCCAAGTAGGCAGTGAATATACAAGTTAGAGGTCAGGGCAGAGCCTGAGTTTGAGAAACATAGTGAGAAAGACATCAGCATGAAAAATGTTGGCCAAACTTGGTTTCAGATCCAACAAATATACTTATCAGTGATATAAATTCTCCCCTGCCTTTGTTGCATCATCTATGAAATGGGGGCAATGATTGATATTGATAATTAAATCTCTGGAAAATAGCATATAGAAAATACATTAAAAATGGTGCCTTAATATGTATGACTCTATCATGTATCTGAAGACATCTTTAGAATTCTAATAGATCTCAGTGGGAAGAAAGTATAGGAAAATTAACCATCTGAAGGAGAGAAAGGTGCCATATTCCAAAGTGCAGAATTTTGACCCCTCTGAACCAGCAACTGGTGTTGCTACCTATCTTGCCAGGAAATATCTGCTAATTTCAATGTAAATCAAACTAAGTGTTCGATTAGGAGAATTGTTTCTTTTTTAATTCCTTTTTTAAAATTTTTGCTTTATTGTTCAGCATATTACAGAAGTCCCCTGTGTTTGACACCCTCCATCTCACATCTTCCAGGCCTTCACTACTCTATGTTCTGTGTCCATATCTATCTCTATCCATCTATCTATCTATCTATCTATCTATCTATCTATCTATCTATCATCTATCTATCATCTATCTATCTATCTATCTATCTATCTATCTATCTATCTATCATCTAAACTAATAAAAAAATAATATGAAAATTAACCTTCACTCAGTTACACCTAAGCCATGCCCACCAGCCAAGCTATGCCCACCAGCCAATCAGAGTGACTATATGCAAATTAACCCAGCCAAAATGGCGGCCGGCAGCCACGGAGCTGGAACAAGCAGGAGACTTGCCCTGGAAGCAGGAAGCTAAGGTTCCTGTCCGCCTAGGCCAGCTATGGCCTCCACTCGAGGCAATAAAGTTTCAATTATAGAAGATAAATAAACCCCAAAGATCTGCTTTCAGTCTCAGGCTCAAGGAAGTGCTGGGAGCCTGGGTTGTCAGGGGCACCCTGACCTGGGTTAAAGCAACAAAGTTTCAACTTCAGAAATTAAATAAATTCCAGCCAGCCTTGTTGTAAACAGCCATCAGCCCCTCACCCAGGCTAGCCAGGTACCCTAGCAGAGACCCCCTCCCTGAAGGGGATGTGGCCAGCTTGCAAATAGCCATCAGCCCTCAGCCAGGCTGGCCAGGTATCCCAGAAGGACCCCACTCCCTGAAGGAGATATGGCCAGCATGAAAACAACCCTCAGCCCCTCATCCAAGCTGGTCAGGCACCCCAGTGGGACCCCCACGCTGATCCAGGACACCCTTCAGGGCAAACCAGCAGGCCCCAACCCATGCAAGAGACTCTATCCTATATAATAAAAGGGTAATATGCAAATTGACCCTAACAACAGAAAAACTGGGAATCACTGGTCACTATGACACACACTGACCACCAGGGGGCAGATGCTCAATGCAGGAGATGCCCCCTGGTGCTCAGTGTGCTCCCACAGGGGGAGCTCTGCTCAGCCACAAGCCAGGCTGACAGCTGCCAGCACAGCAGTGGTGGAGGGAGCCTCTTTCACCCCAGCATAGCTAAAGATGTCTGACTGCAGCTTAGACCTGTTTCTCACTGGCAAGTGGACATCTCCTGAGGGACCCCAGGCTGCCAGAGGGCTGTCTGGCTGTCAGTTTAGGCCTGATTCCCTGAGGAGCAGGCCTAAGCCAGCAGGTGGACATCTCCCAAGGGGTCCCAGATTGCTAGAGGGCACAGGCCAGGCTGAGGGACCCCTGCCCCCTGAGTGCACAAATTTTTGTGCACTGGGCCTCTAGTCTATCTATAAAAGCCTAATGTGCAAATAGACGAAACAGCAGAACAACCAAATATCTGAACAACTGGTTGCTATGACATGTACTAACCACCAAAGGGTGCATGCGGAACATGACGAGCGGCCTCGTGGTGGAATGGTGGAGAAGGTGAGTGGGGGCACCAGATCAAGGTGGGATGCCAGTGGCTGTCATAAGGGCGAGCCTCTGGTGGTTAGTGAAAATTCTTTACTCCCTTGTTCTGTGGTCCCGCCTGGTGCTCACACCTGCTGCCAGCACAGGCCCTGCTCACATTTGCTGCTGGCACTAGAGTCACTGCTCACATCCACTGCTGGCACTCAGCGCCAGCCCCAATCGCTCAGCACTGTCAGCAGATGCAAGCGGCAACTGCCAGCTCTGATCACCCCTCAGGGTTTCTCCACCTCCTGCAGGGTGATAAGGGCAGCATACACTGCTAACACCTGATGATGGCGCTGGCCCTGCTTGCACCCACTGCTGGTGCCAGCCCCAATTGCTCCATGCTGTCTGCAAGTGCTAGTGGGGTTGGCGCATTCAGTGCATGGGAGTGGTGGCGGTGGGACTGGGGTTGCTGGTAGACAGGGGACTGGGGGCCATGGCAGGAGGGGCCGGGTAGGGGCATGAAGGATAGGCTGAGACCCGTCCCTGTGCCCACTGAAGCCTTATGGCCACAATTCCTTTCAAGGAGCACAAATTCATGCACTGGGCCCTTAGTCCTATGTAATAAAAGCGTAATATGTAAATCGACTGAGTGGTGGAATGACTGGTCCCTATAATGTACACTGATCACCAGGGGGCACTCAACACAGGAGCTGCCCCCTGGTAGTTAGTGTGTTCCCACAGGGGGAATCCCATTCAGCCAGAAGCCAGGCTCACAGCTGGCGAGCACAGCAGTGGTGGAGGGAGCCTCTCCAGCCTCTGCTGCAAGTGGGCAGTAAGGAGCAAGGGGTCCCAGACTACAAGAGCCCCAGATTGCAAGAGGGATGTGTGCCTGCTGGCTTAGGCCCGATCCCCAGGAAAATTGGGCCTAAGCCAGCAGGCAGACATTCCCCGAGGTGTCTGGGACTGCAAGAGGGTGCAGGCCAGGCTGAGAGACCCACCCCGCCAGTGCACGAATCTCATGCACCCGGCCTCTAGTATACATATAAGTTCCCTGGTTAATCACTCCCAGTTATCCCCCCAACTTCCACCTTCCCTCTGAAATTTGTCAATCTGTTCCATGCTTCTATGTCACTGGGTCTATTTTGTTCATCAGTTTATTTTGTTCATTAGATTTCACATATGAGTCAGATCATGTGATACTAATTTTTCTCTGACTGGGTTATTTAGCTTAGCATAATACTCTCTAGGTCCATCCATGCTGTTGCACATGGTAAAAATTCCTTCTTTTTTTACAGCAGTGTGGTATTCCATTGTATAGGTATATCACGGTTTTTTAGTCCACTCATCTGCTGATGGTCACTGCAAAGGCTGTTTCCAAATATTAGCTGTTGTAAATTGTGCTGCTATGAACATAGATTTGCATATATCCTTTCTGATTGGTGTTTATACTTTCTTTGGATATATTCCTAGAAGTGGAATTACTGGGTCAAATGGTAGTTCCATTTTTAGTTTTTTGAGGAAACTCCATACTGTTCTCCACATACTGTGGCTGCATCAGTCTGCATTCCCACCAGCAGTGCAGGAGGTTCCTTTTTCTCCACAGCCTCACCAGCATTTGTTGTTCATTGATTTGTTGATGATAGCCATTCTGACAGGTGACATGGTTCCTCTTTGTCATTTTGATTGCCATCTCTCAGATTAGTGACTTTGAGTATGTTTTCATATGTCTGTTGGCCTTCCTTATGTCCACTTTTGATAGTTTGCCTATTTTTTTTATTGTATTGTTTATCTTCTCTTTGTTAAATTGTATGAGTTTCCCATAATTTTGGAGATTAAACCCTTAGCGGATATCGCATTGGCAAATATGTTCTTCCATATAGCCAGACGTATGTTGTTCTGTTAATGGTTTCTTTTGCTGTACAGAAGCTTTTTATTTTGATGTAGTCCCATTGTTTATTTTCTCCTTAGTTTCTATTGTCCTAGGAGCTACATCGGTAAAGATATTGCTATGACATATGTCTGATATTTTGCTGCCTATGGATTCTTCTAAGATTTTTATGGTTTCCCATCTTCATTTCTTACTAGAGCTAGACTATAAGGCAGTTTAGGAGAATGTATAGTTTGAACTCAGCACTTTATGTTATAGCTTCCTTGAGCCAAAGTAAAAACTAAGAAGGGAATTGCCAATCCCCTACTTATTAGCAAAGGCAGCCCAGTTGTGTTAGCCACTTCAAATACGTTGACAATGTCAGAAAAATAAAGAGAAGAGTGGAGGGAAGGTGAATTTTAAGAACAGGGGGTAGGATGGGCACAGGGACTAAACAATAGTTTCATTGTATATAATCTATTAACAAGTGTGCTTTTTTTAATTTTTGAAAGTGCAATTGCAATCAAGATATTCAACAGTTTCTTTTTTTGTTGTTATTTTTCTTCTTTCTCCATTCTTAACATTTTTCCACTTTTTAAAATTTCCCTTTAATAAAAGCAAAGCCTTCTCAAAGTTCAATCTCATGTTTGGAAGAGTATAGAAAGCGCAGGCTGGAGATCTTATTTTTATAAGCTACTTACACAGAGGCCTCCTTCCTATATTCAGCTGTACCATTTACTCTCTGACTATAGCAATCTTTCTGAACAACTTTTGTATCTATAAAAGGAGCAGGTGAAACTGGTGTATAAGGATACATCCAACTTTAAGTGTTTTGTGATTTCATTCTTATGTCAATTCTTATTTTAATGAAGTAATTAACATTTGGTCACAGCATAAGCCTTCACAATCAATTGATTTTTAAATGGGGTGAAAAGGAAAGAGTGAGAAAAGAAAACACATTTCACATGGTAGGGCCTTATAGTCTTTCATTGGAATGCTCATCATTTAGGCTGTGGGTATATATGTATGTATATGTATGCATTTTGCATATTTTGACAGATGTGTTTTTTCTGGAAAATTTGAGTGATTTTATGGATGTAAGTGTTAAGAAAGAAAAACTTAAAAACAGGTAAAAAACATTGTTCTGATTATTAATCCTACCAGACCACTGTACCAATTTTTCAGTAATTTCCGAATCTGCCGCTATACCGCTTTGCCTAGTAAGTGAAATTAATGTGTCACAAACTAAAAATAACCAACCAATCATGATCAAACCTCATGGTTGGCCATTGCAAATGTCTTCCTCCATGTGTTTGAATTGACTTTGTGTGGTTTAAGGGACAGTTAGGTTTAGGGCCTCAGGCTGAAAGGATTAAGGTAATCACTTAATGGGAGGCAAGCCAAGATCAGATGATACCTGTGCCCCACCTGGAACCACCTGGCATAAACTACATAGTGATCTGCAGATGGCTGCTACTTATGATGGGCTTGGAGGTGCCTAGGAGAAGCCAAGCTGTGAACCAAGGCTGACAGCCATTAGTGATAGGCCTGGGGCCACTTAGCCCCAGGTATGGGATATCCAGAGTTCAGATGTTACTTGTTTGAGAGATTTTAGAAAAGTTAAGCATAAGTCAAGACAGGCCCGTTATAGGAAAAACAAACACTGGAAACACCTTGAGTGGACCTGAAAGTTTGGTGGATTGAGGTCTCAGGGAACCAGCATGTCAGGGCTAACAGTTTGAACCAGGTTGATAGAGTATCAGATATGGCACCCACCTGCCAGTTCTGTAGGGAGAGGCCTTAAAAAGGCACAAGGGCCTCTCTCAGCACTTCTGTTTTGGAGAAAGCTGCCCTTCCAGCTTTCATCATGATGCCAGACAAGGAAGTTTCTCTCCTTGTGTTCCTGGTGCAGTTTAAATTGCTGCCTCAGCACTAGAACTCAGGGCAATTGAGTCCAAGTAAGTCCCTATGTGGGTCCTTTAAGAGGAATGCCTGAGTCTCCAGCAGCCCAACATCTTACTCAGCCACAAACCCTGCTGTGTTTTTGTTTAATTGATTTTGGAGAGAAATAAACACCAATTTTTGTTGTTCCACTAATTTATGCATTCTTTGGGTTATTCTTGTATGTGCCCTGACCAGGATCAAATCTGCAACTTTGGCATTCTGGGACAGTGCTCTCAGAAATGAAATACGCAAGACAACCCCACTGGTTTTTCACAGGCAGAAGTTATGAGGATTTCTCTTCATGTCACTGGAATCCTGGGTTGGGGGCCTGGTGTGGGCTGGTACTTTCACTCCTCAGGGAATAACTCCAAGAAATCCCTTCTGATTAAAAAAAATGTATCTTCATTGTTGAATGTATTATGGACATCCCCCTTTTCCCCACTGACCCTTTCTAGCCTATCCACCACCCAAACCCCCATACTTCACCACACTATTGTCTGTGCCCATGGATTATACATATCTGCCTATAGGTTCTTTGATTAATCTCTTCCCCTACCCATCATCTTTGCCTTACCTCTGAGATTCAACAGTCTCTTCCATCCTGATTTTATCTGCTGTATGTTAATGTGGGACCAGCTCATTCTGAATCTCCACCCCTCCTATCAGTCTTGATGTTACTTCTTCTTTATATCCTTACTTGTAAGATTTCTGTTCAATTAAATTTCAGGTGATTCTGAATGATGGTTGCTCTGTAGTTTAGTTGTAATTGTGATACAGTTGTGGAAGAACGTGAATACCACTTATCTACACTACCACCTTGACCAAAACCTATTTTTATTATTATTATTGAAGAGGACACTCCTCAATTTGGAGTGGAGAGCACATAAGGAAGAGGTATCCACCTCTTATTACCTAGTCATGTCATTCCTGGCCAAGGTGTGTGTACAAGATTGTATACATTTGGAGGTAGGAAAATGGCTAAAGAGGAATACAAGGATCCAGAGGAACAGTTTTCCAGGGGATGCTGTAATTTCTCATAAGCTCTCCAGTGATGAATCAGATTCATTAGACCTTGATACAGGTAATTTTAAGATTTTTTTGAAATGTAAAAATATTGATTAGTTTTTATGTTTATCTTCAGCTTAGCAAAAATCAATGTTTGTTTATTATAACATCTGTAAGTCATATGCATCTTCAGCCAATAACATTTTCTGATGTCAGTATTTTGAGTTATAAATAGAAGCAAGTGCTCAAAAATTCTCATTAAGGTAATGTGAATAATAGAATTGACTCAACCATTTTATTTCAAACAGTACAATGTGGAATTACTAAAAATTTAAGTAAATGTAAACTATTTTTACAAGTAGCCATGATTTTAACTCTGTCCCTTTGCCCTTCTTACCCTCATTACTATTTCTGTCTTTGTCTGCATATATTTTCCATGTAGCATAAGTTTCTAGGTCTATAAAATAGAGGTCATGTTTTCTCCAAAAGAGAACTGTGAAATTTTAACTAACCACAAAAATCACTTCCAGCTTTTTTGACGCTGCAATTTTATCGACTCACTAATTTTAGCATTCTTTCATTGGGCCAGGAAATTTAAAAGATCCTAAATGCAAATGTAAAAACATTTTTTTAGAAAATGACTCAACCTTATATAAGAATAAGGTAATATGAGGCCCAATCTTTACCAGTAAACTTTCTAAAGATGTGGTTATGCATTTCTGGCAGTCCACCAGCATAATATTCATGTTCCCTGCAGCTTCTAACTAGAACACACAAGAGGAAGAGGAGAAACAAGATCCCTAGGTGTATCTGTAGGTAGCTCTCTGTGTGTGTCCAAAGGTTAGGGGGCAAGGGGCAGTGATATGTAAGCATCACGTGCTGACAGGATGGACATTTCTAATCTAAGGTCAGGCTGAAACTCATCAAGAGCACCATGTAATTGTTAACTTTTAGGTAAACAGAAGTAGATGGGCCATACTGCCATGAGTCAAATCACAGACAGGTTGACTTGTTTTGAGGAAAACCATTACAAATCCCAAAAGGCGAAGAAGCTCAACAGTAAACATAAATTGGATCTAAAAGTAGAAGATATTTCCACATCGCTAAGAAGAGTTGGCATTTCGTGTCATGTTGTAGGAAACATGTATGACACGTGTTGCACTTTCAACATCTGTCTATGGTAACAAGTATAGTTTCTTTTAAACACAAGATCAGCAATTCTTTAATAATTTAAAATTGCTAAAAAGCAGTTGCTAATAATAATTTTATTTATCCTGAGCTATCCTCCTTAGAATTTTCTTTTCCTGTGTTTGTAATTTTAAGAAGCCTCCACAAAGGTTGACCCAAACACGTATTTCCTTAAAAATAGATTGATTTGTCTTTTCCCACTCCATCATTTTTTCTTATCTTAGCAACTCAAATACTCTATAGGTCTGTTTTACCACAATCATAAGTGCCTTTATTTATTTCTACAACATTCTGAATTTTCCCTTATATTTTCAAAATGCTATCTCACTCCAATAGGCAAGTGGTACTTTATATAAAGGGCTTCAACTTTTCTAATAGGTTCTGATTTTTCTCAGGCTCATTTAGATGCCCTTTCAGGTTTTTCACATCTTCTGTATATAACAATAAAAGTGTAAGATGGTAATTAGATCACATGGCCAAATGACCTTCTGGACGACCTAATGGACAACATTCCAGATGACATTCCGAATGAAGCTGGGGCTGCAAGGGCTGAGGCAAGTCACTGCAGCTGCGAGGTCCAAGCCCCTTGCAAGAATTTCATGCATCGGAACTCCAGTTATATATAAGCTGCTTACTCTCTGTGTACAACCTCACGCATAGTATCAAATTAATCATACTCCTCCATTCAAGGCACCTGTCATCATAGAACAGTATGGAATGCCCCTTCCCTTCATTTATCTAATTTATAACTTTTTGCTTTATTTTTTTTTTTTAATCTCTCAATCTCTGTTTTCTTCCTCATAGTGAACTAACTTAAATGTGTTGGATATGTATCCTTAGGTTTGCATGTATTTGTATTATTGTTTGATGTTTAAGTATATATGTTCAATTTAGACACTCAGCATTTATGTTTATCATCTATCTGCTTTTCTACGTATAGTCTAGTTCCTTGTTTCTAATGGCTGCACTCTCAGCCTGGCAACCTGTGAAGAACAAAATCCAAACCTATGTGGTTGTAAGGAAGGGGTTTGGAGGCTATCACAGCATAATCTGATCTCTCCTGATTCATACAGTCATCATGGGGGTCCCTTCCCAGCAGTCCTATGTGAGAATATATTGAGGCTCTCTAACCAGGAATGAGACTTATGGAACATAGGGGCATGCGGTTTAAATCTGAGTTAGTATTGCTAGAGTGCTTTTGAGGAAGGTTAAGTTGTCTGGTTTCTCCACATCCCCACTAATAATTACCTCTATTCAACTTTCTAATTTCTATCAGTCAGATGGTTGTAAAGTGGTAAATTACTTTACTTTAATTTGCATTTCTCTGATTAAAAATGAGTTTGAAGATCTCTTCATGTACTTGATAGCTATTTGTGTTTAACTGTCTGTTTATTATCTCTTTATATCATTTGTGCATATTAGCTTCTCACAGAATGTATGTTTAATATGGTATCATGTATTTACTCATGCAGTATAGCCTATTTTAATATAGCCTCTTTTTTTTTCTAAAAGGGGAAAGGTATGCTTACAGAAACTTTTCTTTCCAAGGTCAGCAATAGCTATTTCCTGTATAATTCAAAAGACTTTCATACCCACTCATCCTTTTTTGTTGTTGTTGTTAATCCTCACCCAGGGATATACTTCCATTGAATTTCAGAGAGAGGGAGACATAGGGAGCAACATCAATGTGAGAGAGACATATTGATTGGCTGCCTCCTGCATACACCCCAACCAGTGCTGGGGAACCTGCAACAAGGATATGTGTCCTTGACTGGAGTCAAACCTGGACCCTTCAGTCCACAGGCCAGTATACTATCCACTGAGCCAAACTGGCCAGGGCCTTACTCATCCTTGATATCTATAAAATCAGACACTGCTATCTCCCAGCATTGCTTGCAATATTTTCTTCCTTTGAGTCTTTTGTACATTCCACTATTCTTTGTGTCTTGTATGTTATTGATACCTCTTAGTTCCTTTCATGACTTATTTATAACTAGAGGCCTGCTGCATGAAATTCGTGCACAGGGAGGGGGAGGGTCCCCTCAGCCCAGCCTGCACCCTCTCCAATCTGGGACATCCCTCTCATAATCCTGGACCACTGGCTCCTAATCTCTCACCTGTCTGCCTGCCTGGTTGCCCCTAACTGCCCCCTCCTGCTGGCCTGATTGTCCCTCACTGTCTGCATTCCAGCCTGGTCACCCCTAACTGCCCCCCACTACTGGTCTGGTTTCCCCAACTGCTCCCCCTGCTGCTCTGGTCACCCCTGACAATACCTTCTTCCCCCACCAGCCTGGTTGCTCCATGCAGCCTGCTGTTCAGTCATTTGGTCATCCTCACTAACCCCTCTGCTGGCCTGGTCATGGGCAACTATCTTGTGAGGGGGTGAGGGTTAATTTGCATATTATCTCTTTATTATTATATAGGATGGTTTGTGTTCAGCTGTTCAGTCTTCTCTCTTTTTGCTCCTTCCCCACAAAGATTTGTCGATTCAACTATTACCTTAATACTTACAATAAAAACACATATCTCCCACCTTAACTTTTGTTATTAAGGCTTCGACTCTGGCTACATATGTAATATCTCTACCTGATTGTCTTATCGTATTCCAAACATAGCAGGTTAATATGAAAGTACAATTATCACTAAAAAGTATGCCACTTTCATATTTAAACCACTTATTTCAATCATAAATCACCACTACTGGAAAGATAGACATGATTAAGTCATCTGTAGGTAAAGCACAGGAGGTTTATCTCAGTGCAGTGGCTGATGCAATGCTGTGAGCTCACTCCAGCAGTTCAGATCTTTCTGGCAAACCAGGAAGATGGCAACGCCCGCCTGAGCCCCTCCCAGAGCCACGTACACAGTACCTCAACCTTTATGCTCATTGGATCCCTAAGAATATGTTCCATGATTGGCTACCTCTGCTATAAATACTGCTGTACTTCCTCAATAAAATTAGACCTGCATCACAGAACCTGATCTCCAGAGCCGTGCATGCAAGCGTCCTAGCGCTTAGGGGCTTCGTCGTCCTCACTCCTGGGAGACTCCCTGCTTCAGTCATCTTTAATTCTCTTATTTTCTAGGATGGGTCAGTCACTTCTTTGTTTCTCCATTCCAAATGTCTTTTGTCTTTACCCCTTTTTCTCTGATAGCACTTTTCCTTGTCCATTGCCACCTTTCTACCAAGAATTTTACCACCTCAGACCCAGTGCAACAGAAAGACCAATGACTAGAATGTGTGACCAGGTTTTACATAGTTTAGCACAGATGTTCCATTTTTAACTGTATTGTTGTTATATTCTGCATTTCCAGAAATTACTTTGCTTTTCCTAATAACATAAATAATACATGTAATATTCTTGTTTTGGAATCGTATATAATAAAAGGGTAATATGAAAATTGACCCTAATGGTGAAACAAGCTGGGCTGATGGCTGAGAGTGCAGTAGCAGTGATGGGAGCTTCTCCTGCCTCCTCTGCAGCACTAAGGAAGTCTGATTGTAGCTTAGACCCTCTCCGCACAGTCGGACATCCCCCTGAGGGCTCCCAGGCTGCCAGAGGGATGTCTGACTGCCAGCTTAGGCCTGATACTCCAGGGAGTGGGCCTAAGCTGGCAGGTAGACATTCCTAAAGGGCTCCTGGGCTGATGGAGGGATGTATAACTGCCAGCTTAGGCCTGATCCCTGGGGAGAAATTTTAAGTTCAGAATTTAATTTCTCCCTAAATTCTAGGAATTTGAAAATGGAAGGAAAATATTTGTATTGAAATTTAGCATACCTTTTTATTATTGGCAATTTATTATTGAAGTTGTGTTATTTTATTATAGCAATATTATAATGGTGTTCTTAATTTCATTCTTTGTAGAAGCTCAGTAGGCTGTAACAATCCACTTGCTTAGAAACTTTTTAAATGGTAAATAATTCAAGATTCAAATGTGAAGCTTCAGTTAGAGTGGATTTGGAGTTAGTTTGCTAGTTTGTTAGTTAGTTCTGAGATATTTTAGAGCCCTCTTGGTGCAACATCTATACTCCAAGTAGAGCCACAAGGTTCAGTAACTTGGAATCAAGGAAAGTGCAGGACTGTCATGTACTGATTCCCTCCCTGAAGAGATCTGTCATAACTCAGATTGACTTATCTTTAAGGCCAGAGGGTTAAGAAAATAAAAGTATTGGGAACAGCTAGGGTAGGACATATATTTCCCAGTCCTTTAATTTCTCTGAGAAGAAAACATTAATGGCTATAAATTACCTCTGTGATTACTCTTCTGGAGATCAGGAGTTATTATTTGATTAGTGAGTTTGTCATAAGAAACTCCTCTACTTCTTCTATCTTCATCTTCAGTAGATAATTGCCTGTAGAGAGTATGTAACCTACTCTGTTCTATGTCAGATGGTAAAAGGGGAACGATCCCCATACAGTAGCCTGTAGTTACCCAATACTTCTTTAGACTTAATAGATGAATCTCAGTATTAGGAGATCCATTAGCCCACAAATAAAAAATTCATTTTCTAATACTAGCATATTAGTTAATAGAGATATAATTTTATAATACCATGTACTTTATTAGTTCATTACTTAACTTGCCTAGAACTGGAATGGAAGAAAAAAACTGGTCCTATATATTGGTAAACACCTAAAACCACAACTATTCACCTACTCAAGTCTGCCATTGCAGTATCAGCACAGCCATAAACAATTAATCATTGAATTGTTATAGCTGTGTTCCAAAAAACTTAATTTATGTACAACAAAATTTAAATTTCATACAATTATAATGTCACTCAATATTTTTTAACTGCTGAAAAATATACAAAAAATTCTTAGCTTGATGTGGCAAGAATCAGCCTATAGTCAGTAGTTGGTCAAGTACACTTATAATGTCAAGTACAATCCTCCTATATAATAAAAGGGTAATATGCAAATTAACCCTAACAGTGGAACAACCATGAACTACCAGTCACTATGACATGCACTGACCACCAGAGGGCAGACGCTCCATGCAGGAGCTGCCCCCTGATGGTCAGTGCACTCCCACAAGGGGAGCTCTACTCAGCCATAAGCCAGGCTGACAGATGTGAGTGCACAGCAGCAGTGGCGGGAGCCTCTCCACCCTCTGCAGCAGCACTAAGGATGTCTGACTACGGCTTAGGTCTCCCGGGCTGCCAGAGGGATGTCTGACTGCCAGCTTAGCCCTGATCACCTGGAGACAAGCCCTAAGCTGACAAGTGTACATCCCCCCAGGGGTCCCAGACTGTGAGACGGTACAGGCCAGGCTGAGGGACTCCCCCCGACTTTACCACCGGTGCATGAATTTCATGCACTGGGCCTCTAGTATAATATAATAAGTAATATGGAAAAGTAAGTTATTTTCTCTTTCTTTTAATAAATATTAAATGATTCATTTTGCTGATTTACATTCTTATTTCTACCACTAGCTTCCAAGTACTCTATGACTTAGCTGTGTCTATTCAACAAAAAAAACATATATTCTTATTATAATTTCTAGTACCTAATTATTATTCAATAATTTTTAAATCACTAATAAATTAAAGATTAAACAATATACACTGTCCTCTCTAGAAACTTTTCAATATGCTTCTCCACTTTCGCTTCTCTCAATTTAGATATTACCTCTTCTAAAACATCCTTATAAAACTACTTAATGCAGAGAAATGTATATTGGTAGGGATAAAAACTGAGAATGTTTGCTAGTTTCTATCCTATATAATTAAAGCCCAGAGACCAAAATGATGAAATAAACAGAATGACCAGAAACCAGAACGACCACAACCCTTTGTCCCAGCCGACCCCGCTCCCCAGTGAGTTGTTAGAGGTTGTCAGGTAGGAAGGCTAGTGGTTAGAGGCAATCAGGCAGGCAGGCAGAGGAGGTTATGGGTGATCAGGCAGACATGCAAGCAGTCCAGCAGTCCTGGATTGTGAGAAGGATGTTCGACTGCCAGTTGAGGCCAGATCCGCAGGGATCCCTGTGGATCATGCCTAACCTAGCATCTGGACATACCCCAAGGGATCCTGGATTGTGAGAGGGTTCAGGTCAGGTTGAGGAACCCTCATACCTCCATGCAAAATTTCGTACAACGGGCCTCCAGAATAATATAATATTTCTGATGGAAGAGAGAGAAGGAGTGATAAAAGGTGAGCTCCAAATTTAGGAAATGTGGCATTGACATTTATGAATTTATTCCTTTTCAAGTTTTATGTTGTCATTTTGTTTTTATCCAATGGGATAGTGGCAAGTATGCTGGTTTAGTATTTTTATATGGACAGAGCAGAGAAAACATGAAAAGATATTTACTTATATGATCTTTAAACTAAGCATAGACATCTACCACACAAATTCAATCCAATTTAGATTTGGGCCAGCTAATTCAGAAGAGCCTAGGGGACAACATAAAAAGATAATAAAGTAAAGAAGAAAGAAAGAAGGGAGGCATCACTATTTATTCATTCTCCTTTATAGCCTGTGACAAGCTACTTCCTCACTTTACTCCCTTTTTTGTTCATGAAAGACAAAGTACATTCTGAGTGATGATGGTTTTGCAGAGATTTTATAATGTCAAGTACATTATAAAGATGTATTTAAAAGAGGAATGTTTCAAAGGAATGATAACTTTTCCTCTGCATCCCTCTTAGCTAGGAAGCCTGGTGATATTTTTAATACTTTAGATGAAATCACCACTACAGTCATACACTTCATCTCAATGATGAAAATATTGTGGTGGGGAGAAAATTACTTTAAAAACCAGGGGCCTGGTGCGAAGGCCTCTGGTCTGCGCAGGGTAACCCTAGCCTGCTCTGATTGCCTGTTCCATGCCTTGGGTCTCCTACCTGGCTAACAGGCTTGACCACTTCATTGGCGGGGTGAGCCGGAGTGGGCACCACCATCTTGTGGCCATGAGGGTGGCCATCTTGTGGCTATGGGGGCTGCCATCTTTGTGATGAAGTGACACCTAATTTGCATATTATTAGATAGGACGTGGCTATGGGCGCTGCCATCTTGTGGCTATGGGGGTGGCCTTCTTTGTGATGGAGTGATGACACCTAATTGCATATTACTCTTTTATTAGATAGGATATAATATTTTAATGGTTTTCTTTTGGGAAAGAGAGATCTGTTCAGTTTCACATCTTTAGATAGTTATTGTCAAGTTATCTTCCAAAAGATGAGCCAGTTTATATGCATAAACCATGTATCAAAATAACACATGAGTTTTTTACAAAGCTTTTGAAAATTTCACTTTCATTTTTGTGAATATCAGCTTGCTCTCCCTTACTTCCCAATCTCAATTTGGAATTGAACTAATATGTCCAATACCATATCATTCCCATTACCATTTATACTCCATCTGTATACTTAATGTTCCTTTTTCCTAAATTTTTAAATTATTTTTTGATAATTAATGTCTCTTTCTTAAATCTAAATAGTCACTGATCTTTTGGTAACAAATATGAGTCTAATTTTTTAATTCATTTTCTTATATCTATCTTGTATAATTAATTGCATAGAGCATTTCATTTTTTATATTATCTATCTTGCTTTTAGATATTGCTATAATTCTTTTCTATACTCCAATAATTTATTTAATATTTTATCCTGATTTTATTTTACTCCTATAATTCCTTTTGAAATTCAGTTCTTGACTTCTTCCTTAGTCATTATTTTTCAGACAATATTGACTTTTTTTTCAATATGATTACTTAAATTAAAAAACATATATTTAAAATGTTCTTTTCTAAGATACTATAATCTCCCCTTTCACTGGTTTTACTTTCTGCGAGTTCAGTCAAAGGCATACTAAAATATTAAATGAAAAATTCTAAAAATAAATAATTCTTAAATTTTAAATTGCTTGGTATTCTGAGTAGTGAAATGAAATATTGTTCTCACTGTCCTACCTGATGTGTGAATCGTCCCTTTGTCTGGCCTATCCCTGATGTGTAGGCTCCTGCTCATTAGTCATTCAGTGGCTGTGTCAGTTATCAGAGACCACATTTACATAATTTTTATTATTGTAATTGTCCTATTTTATTATTAATGATTCTTATTAATCTCTTATTGTGTTTAATTATGAATTAAACTTTATCATAGGTCTGTACGTATAGAAGGGGAAGTAGCACAAGTTTACATAAGATTTTTTACTATCCATGGTCTCAGGCATCCACCAAGGTCTGGGAACATATATGCCTTTGTGGGTAAAGGGAGTGTCAGAGCCAGCAGCAAGAGCACTGCACAGCTCTCCTGGTCTGACTGGCTCTGAGTTGCTGTGAATGAATTTGAGTCCATGTATTATTATTCTAAATTCTCCTATCCGACTATGCCAAGGCAGTTCTTTCTGGAGCCCTGCCCACTGTGCTAACTATTGGGAACTTAGTTCAAGTTCCTCCCTTACATCTGTTCAATAGACACAGGTCAATTCTTGGTGATGGAGCAGTTGAGGAAGTTATGAGAGGTTGTGGGTATATAAGAATAAGTCTTTATTGCAGAAGCCAATGGCCACACAAGCCATCAGACAAAAACAATCCTTATAGCAAAGTCCATATAGGCAGGCAGCTGGACACTGGCTGGTGAATACATATTTTTCCCATAAAGCAGCATCAATCTCTGTACCCACAGTTAGTTTCTGAGCAGCCACATGCTGCCTCGAAACTCTGCCTTACATAGTAGTGGTACTGAGCTCTCTGGCTCAGCAGCTTCTTCTGTCTCTCCTGCCCAGCTGCTCTCTCAAGCAGATTTCTTCACACACTCCACTTTAACCCACTAGCTGGTCTGTAACCTACTTTTACACTAATAAGACAAAGAAGGCTTCGTGCCAATAGTTACACCAGTCATATAGGCTATTGAAGGGCACAGTGGACCTTGTGTCCTTGCATCCGTTCATGGTATCTTGGCCTGATTAGTGTTCCCAGGCTCAGAATCCTTGAGCATGCCATTTAGGTACATGAGCGGCCTTGGCCATTCAGGTGTATTGATAGCAAGGCCTCTGTGCTCCCATTTAGCCTTGACTATCTGGGGATTTGGCATGGTTCCCAAAAGAGGACTACTGTAATTGCCTTTAATGTGGTAGGCTACTTTATTCCTAATATCTCAAAAAATAAAATCTCAAGTAGAGAATGGTTAAGTGTATTCCTTTGTACCAAAATTCATTACCTATCCTATTCTCACTAACAATTCTGCTTTGGTCCTGGTGCACAGGATGTATTTTCTCTTGTCAACAACACCTATAAACACAGCTGTGTGCTGCTGCTCTGGATCAAATGTCATTATTTTAGTCAAGGAATCAAAAAAAAAATTTAAAAGGACAAGTGCTCCATAAGGAAATAAGCTGGTGCACATTTGTTGGAAAAAATAGAGTAACACTATTTTTCTTCCTCCATAATTCTATCTCAGGAAATCAAGTCCCAGGCTGAACAGTGAGTCTGGCTCAAGTGCCAAGCAGTCCTGGCTGAGGGAAGGGAAGCTTCTAGGAGGAAATCAATGATATTGGCATAAAAGTAGAACAGAGGGCACATGCATGGTTGCTTGTGGGAGCTTAAAGTGGTAAACATTTTTGGAGGAGGATTTGGCAAAATCGATAGAAATGTTCAAGGTACATCCAAGAGTCTTCTAGGAATCTCATCCGCTGAGATAAAGCACCAGTGAATAAGCCCTGGTCAGAACCCAGGATGCTACTGCAGGCTCCCTTCCACAATAGGAAAACCTGTTAGCAACCTGAATTTTTAGGACAAGGTGGCATCTATACTATTAAAAAGGTAACATGCTAATTAGACTGAACATCTTCTAGACAACCTTCCAGACATCCTTCCAGACAAAGCCATGGTGGCAGGGCTGAGGCTGAGGCAGAGACATTTACAGGCAATCAGGCAGGCAGGGGAGAGCAGTTAGCAGCTGGCAGATGAGTGGCTAGGAGCCAGCAGCCCCGAGGGTTCCTGGATTGGAGAGGGTGCAGGCCAGGCTGAGAGAACCCCCACTCCTGTGCACGAATTTCATGCACCGGGCCTCTAGCATTGAGATAAAAGAGAATCATAATGTAGAGTTTCAGAAACATTAACAGTTACATATAAAACAACATCTGAGTTTAAACTCCTTTAAATATTTTTCCAAGTCTTTTTTATCATTGACTCTAATCATTCTAATTTGCTTTTTCACAAACTAATTCATCAATTGTCCTTGTTACTTTTTTACCTCTTATTTGCTGCATAAATGAAATTAGGAGAAACACTTGAAAATAGGAATTTTACCACTCTTCACTCACAAATTTAAAGGATACAAATGATTCCTAGAATGTTTTTTTTTCTTTATTGATTAAGGTATTACATATGTATCCTTATCCTCCCCTCCCCATTATCCCCCCACCCCACTGCTCATGCCCTCATCCCCCTCGTGTCTGTGTCCATTGTTGTGCTTATATGCATGCATACAAGTCCTTTGGTTGATCTCTCTCCCTTACTCCCACACTCCCCTACATTCCCTCTGAGGTTTGATGGTCTGATCAATGCTTCTCTGTCTCTGGATCTGTTTTTGTTCATCAGTTTATGTTGTTCATTATATTCCACAAATGAGTGAGATCGTGTGATATTTATCTTTCTCTGACTAACTTATTTCACTTAGCATAATGCTCTTCAGGTCCATCTACATTGTTGCAAATGGTAGGAGTTCCTTTCTTTTTTCAGCAATGTAGTATTCTATTATGAAGATGTACCAAAGTTTTTTAACTCGCTCATCTGCTGATGGGCACTCAGGCTGTTTCCAAATCTTAACTATTGTAAATTATGCTGCTATGAACATAGGGGTGCTTATATCCTTTCTGATTGGTGTTTCTGCTTTCTTGGGATATATTCATAGAAGTGGGATCACTGGATCAAATGGGAGTTCCATTTTTAGTTTTCTGAGGAAATTCCATACTGTTCTCCACAGTGGCTACAGCAGTCTACATTCCTACCAGCAGTGCATGAGGGTTCCTTTTCCTCTGCATCCTTGCCAGCACTTGTCATTTGTTGATTTGTTGATGATAGCCATTCTGACAGATGCGATATGGTATCTTGCTGTCATTTTGATTTGCATCTCTTGGATGATTAGTGACTTTGAGCATGTTTTCATATGTCTGTTGACCTTCCTTATGTCCTCTTTTGAAAAGTATTTATTTAGGTCCGTTGCCCATTTTTTGATTGGGTTGTCTTCCTTTTGTTAAGTTGTATGACTTCCCTATAAATGTTGGAGATTAAACCCTTATTAGAGATAACATTGGCAAATATGTTCTCCCATGTAGTGGGCTTTCTTATTGTTTTGTTGATAGGTTATTTTTCTGTGCTTTTTATTTGATGTGTAATACTCAATGAAAATCACTTTTATGCATGTACAATGCAATTATCAAAGGTAGAGTTAGTAGACAGAAGGGCAATGTGAAGTCTAGAAGAAATCAGTACATAGATAAAGGCCCATGATTGTGAGAAATCTAAGGACTGAAAATAGAGTATCATATGACTGAAAAACATGTATCAAAAAATATGCATCTAAAATAAAATCCAGCCCTAACCGTTTGGCTTGGTGGATAGAGCATCAGCCTTTGGACTGAAAGGTCCTGGGTTCGATTCTGGTCAAGGGCATGTACCTTGGTTGTGGGCACATCCCCAGTGGGAGGTGTGCAGGAGGCAGCTGATTGATATTTCTCTCTCATCTATGTTTCTAACTCTCTATACCTGTCCCTTCCTCTCTGTAAAAAATCAATAAAGTTAAAAAAATAAAAATAAAATAAAATCCAGCTACAAGGACACTGAAGAAAATTGGTCAAAAAGAATGAAATCTTTACCTTCTTGGAAATGTAGAGAGTTAAATCAAACATGAGAAAAGAAAAGAAAAAAAGAGATAATTTGAAATAGTGAAATGATATATTAAAAAAACACTGACTTTGGGTTGTGGGTACATGGAGAAATATACAGATATTGCAACATAGGAACTCACATCTGAAACCTATATGATCACGGTGACCTATGGTCAACCCAATCTTCTAATCTAATAAAAGCGTAATATTGAAATTGACCATTTCTTCGGGATGCCTAAACCACAACCACCAGCCAATCAGAGGCCGGCACTCATGGAGCTGCTAGAGTAAACAGGCAGCTTCCATTGCAGCAGAAGTAAAACTGTTTGCGGACTGGGCTTCTCCCAGCTCTAGGCAACAACATATTTGCAACATTGTCTCAATTATAGAAGCCTCCGAGTTGAAGCAAACAGCAGTGCTGGCTGCCACTACTAAGGCAACATTGTCTCAATTATAGAAGCCAAGAGCTGAAGCAGACAGGAGGCTTCCTTACCTGCCTACACCTCAGCTTAAAGGAACAGTGTATCAATTATAGAAGATAAATAAACCCCAGAAATCTGCTTCCAGGCTGACTAGGCACGCCAGCAGGTGGACATCCCCAGTGGGGTCCCAGACTGCGAGAGGGCACAGGTTGGATTGATGTACAAATGTACAAATATTTGTACAAATATTTTTGCACCAGGCCCCTAGTATTTAATAAAAGAGTAACATGTAAATTAATTGTCACATCCTCACTCTATCACTCTGTCATAAAGATGGCTGTGGCCACGGAGCTGGAGCGAAGAAGAGCCTTGCATTGTTCCCAGCAATGAAGAAAGCCAAGCTTCCCACCTGCCCTAGTAGGCCCTAAGCTCCGCTCAAGGCTACAAAGTTTCAATTATAAAAGATAAATGAATCCCAGATACCTACTTTCAGCTGCTGTGGCCTCTGCTCAAGGAGGGGCTGGAAGCCTCGGTTATCAGGGGCAACATGACCTGGGCTCCGCTTAAGGCTACAAAGTTTTAATTATAGAAGTTAAATAAATCCCAGATACCTGCTTCTATCCTGAGGGCATGGCCAGCACCTCACCTAGGCTGGCCAGGCAGGACCCCCCCACCCTGAAGGGGCTGTGATCAGCCTGAAAACAGCCATAAGCCCCTCACCCAGGCTGGCCAGGCACCCTAGCAGAACCCCCAACCTGATCTGGGACACCCTTCAGGGCAAGCAAGCTGGCCCTTACCTGTGCACCAGGCCACTATCCTATATAACAAAAGTGTAATATGCAAATTTACCTTAACAGCAGAATGACTGGGAATGACTAGTCACTATGACACATAGCTGACCACCAGGGAGCAGATGCTCAATGGAGGAGCTGCCCCCTGATGGCCACTGTGCTCCCACAGGGGGAGCTCTGCTCAGCCACAAACCAGGCTGCCAGCTGCCAGCACAGCGGTGGTGGTGTGAGTCTCTCCTGCCTCCTCAAGAGTGCTTAGGATGTCTGACTACAGCTTAGGCTTGCTCCTCATTGGCAAATGGACATCCCCTGAGGGCTCCCAGGCTGCCAGAGGGATGTCTGGCTGCCAGCTTAGGCTCGATTCCCCAGGGAGTGGGCCTAAGCCAGCAGGTGGACATCCCCTAAGGGCTCCCAGACTGCAAGAGGGCACAGGCCAGGTTGAGAGACCTCCCCCCCCCCAGAGTGCACAAATTTTTGTGCACTAGGCCTCTAGTACATTTAATAAAAATAAACAAAAACATGTTTATGTGATAGAGACTGCCATGTTAGGGCTTTGTTAAGATTATCCGTAAAGTTCTCTGAAAAATTGGCATTTCAGTGTAATTGAATAATGATTAGAAGGAAAGTGGGAAATCATTTCTTGCAGAAGGGACAGTGGGTAAATAGGTCCAGAGGAGGTATTCAACTTGGCATATTAGAGGAACTAGAAGAAAAAAAAACAATTAAAAAAATGGTGAAGGTAGAAGAGATGGGATTGCAAATATGAACAATTTAATGGAAGGCTCCAAAAGCCAAAGCAAGACATTTAATCTGATACTAACTGTAATGAAAGCCAGCAAAGGGAGGAATTATTCAGTTAGAAGACCACTACAACTGACCATGCAAAAGATGATAGTGGCTTGGATAAGTATGATAGTGGGAAGAAGAGATAGATGGACTTAAAATATGTTTATGGCACATAGTCAGTCTTGTTGATTAATAGATCTACAGGGTAAGAAAAAGGACTCAAGATAAATTCTTTGACTTTTGTACAGATCACTAACTGGTAGTATTACTGATTAAGTTGGGGAAGCTGATTTGGTTAGGAAATAAAATGAGGTTTTGTCTTGTCAACCTAAAATTTCAAATGCTATTAGAAAAACAGAAAAATCAAGTAGGTAGTTGAATGCATCACTGACAATATGGGAAGTGTCTGGGCTAGAGGTACACATTTGGGAGTTCTTAGCATATCAATGTTATTTTAAGCTATGACTTGGATGAGACATTTAAAGTATAGAAATAGATAAGAAAAATGTCTACAACTGAGGCCAGAGGTTCTTCAGCACTTAGTGATCAAGCAGAGAATCAGAACTGGGAAGAGGAGACTGAGAATCCATGCCAGTCTGAGAAGAATGATGTGACAAAGGTTAAGAGAAGAAACATTATAAGGAAGAATTAAGGTAAACTATGTTGGGTGTTATTGAAATTTCAACTAGGTAGAAGCAAAAAAGTTCACTGGATTTTTTAGCATGATGGTCATTATTTGCTTTGATATGGGCAGTCTCTGCAGAGTCACTGAATGCTCTAGTTTGAGCCAAGTATGCAAAATGAGCAAGTAGAGGAATTATAGACAACTTTTCAAAATTTTTACTGTTAATAGAACCTTCGAAATGTGCACAGTGGAAATACTAGAGGATTTTAGATATTTCAAGGCTTATACTAATGATTTAGTGTAAGCAGTGAAATTTCTGATTCGGTAAAGAGTTGGGGTCTTTGATAGGAGGAAGAAAATGTGTCAGGAATAACAGAATGGAGGAAAGTGAGAGTGAGAAAAAATGCAGTTCAGTTAATTTTGTGATGGCAAGATAAAGGGGTTCCTTTCTCTTTGTGTTGGTTTTATCACCAGCTGACAATGAGGAGCTGTAGAAGGATGAAATGTTTGAGATGAGTGGAGAAACAATAATGATTTGTATGGAGTACAAAATTTAGCATACTAGTGAAGATTATGTTTTTCAATAGGTGTTGTGGAGTGATACTGACATTTATAATCTTGAATTTTAAGATAGATCGGTTAACAGATGTGTTTGTATTTTTGTTCCCACTGATAATAAGCATTTAGGTAAATAGAGTGAGCAGGTAGATTTAATAGCCTAACAAATATTGTACTTGATAGACTCATCTGATAAAAGAAGAAATAACCATAGTAAACATTCCCATTCAGAAAGAGGAAGAAAGAGAGACACACTGCAACAGTGGCAGCAGCAATTTTGATGTCCTGAAAGGAGGCAATTGTGATGGACCCCATTCTCTGGATGGAGAATATTTTGAGTCTCTCCTAAGTGCACTTCCTAGTGCAACTCTCTTTGTCCAGTGTTCTTCATAGCTCTTTGCTCTACCTCCTAGGAAACTCTTTGTTTTTCATTATGATCATAACCATAACTGGAATAGACACTGATGAATTTGCTCTTCCTGGGCCCTGAGCTGTTTCTCAGCTCAACCCCTGACTGTAGTTCAGTGAGTCCCCACAGGTCATATTAACTTGTTAACTGACACAGTCTGTTTTTGTCTAGATGCTGGCTCTTTGGCAGAACAGCTCTCTCAAAAAAATTTTAGCCTAATTTGCTTAATTTGGTGACATCCATGTGACAAAATTCATACTCATGGTTCTTTTCTAAATAGCATTTTTCCAGGTAGTATATTTAATTTGTGATATGTCTTTGCTTTCTTAACCCTGTCTTCTCTCTTTAACCTAGTAGTGAGTACCTTGAGCTTAGCAGTTTTTTAAGAGGGAAAGCCAAATAGTGTGTTGATTTTCCTATAGCAATTTTTCTTTTCTAATTGAAAATATTTTCTCACGATCATATCCTGCATTCTTTCTCTGGGATACCATAATCAAATAAGAAAATTTACCGCTAAGTATGTTGGCTTTTCCTTGATTTAATTCAGCTGCAATGAAAAACTTCAATAAGCTTTTGTTGGTCAATATTCTTCTCATTTGTGTTGGGGTGAGAAGTGGTTCTCTCTTGCAACCCTGAAAGTCCTTGGTTTTAGGTACTCTCCTTATTCCTTTAATTCCTCAAAATGATCAAATCTTCTTTGCGCTTGTCTTTATTTGAACATATTATGAAATGCAGATTTTCTGTCTGTGTTAAGATTTCTTCTGGAGCTACAATTTAGACTCATGACCTTTCTAAATTAAAACAGGAGAAAGCTTTATCAAATCTTTTATTATTTCAAACCATCTTTCTATTGTTTTTTTACCTTCCAATATATATGTATTTTTATTTCTCTTCAATTGATCACTATAAAAAGTGCCACACATTTTAGGTTTTTGTTACTTCAGTATCACATTTCAAAGTTCAAAATTTAGTATTTTTATCAAAAAATATCTCCAGAGTTTCAGGTTTATTGCTTACTCAGATCACAAATCCCATGCAAGTCCCACTTAGGAAGCCTAGTCAGAATTAGGTTCTCTTTTCAGACGCTTCCCTGATTGCTATGGCAGGAGGAACATGGGGACTGGCTGCCTTTCTGGAAATGAGATAAATCGCTTGGCTCACATTTACTTAGTTCAAAACAAGTCACATGATCCCACCTAATTTCAAAATTAGGTCAGGGGTGTGAAATTCTACCGTACCTATAAAAAGGAATACCAGAATACTTTTGAAAAGCCATAACGATTACCACATAGACCATTAAAAATATCTGCTAATTAAAAGAATGAGAAGATGCTACAAAAAGTAAGAATAACAAAGCAAAATAAAACAAAACACATGGGTACTCTTTTATTTCCAGCAATAAGAGGCAATAGAAGGGTGCCTGAGAGTTTGGTTAACTGAAAACCTCTTACTGAGAGTGAAAACTCCACATCAAATAGCATTCTTACAGCTTCTGATCACAGGAGTTTTGGTGGTAAAAGAAAGCATTCCATAATTCAATTTCCTTCCTCCTTCAAAGAGAATATTTTCCTTGTATAGGCAGAGGCTGAGACAGGTAGTTCAATGGAAAGATCTCTGGATTAGATTCATGTGATCTCTGCCAACTTCTAACTGTATACATTTCAATATATCACAAAGGAATGCCTTTCAAACTTGAGTTGCTCACAGTCTGTCTTGTAGTTCTGTCACCAAATTCGCTCTCCGCATAGCTTCAAGAGTAACCTAGCATGTAGTAGCTGTTTGTTAATTATGTGTTCAATTGAAACAAATATTCTTAAATGATGCTCTCTATCAAGTTGAGAGGAATGTTCTATGAAGGGGACAAATTTATTCTTTCTTTGGGAGATCCACATTTATTCCCTCAAAAGGTAAGAACTTGCCTGCTATAATCTTTTTCCTTCCCTTAAGGACCAAGTTCTGTTTTCCTAAACTTAGTTTAATACTGAAAATCATACCCAGTGGTATGTTCCCCGAAATCATGCTCCAAAAAAATGCCCCTTTCTCCATTCCTTTCAATAAGAATCACTAGAAGCAATTTGCTTTTAGTTGGCAAGGCCGGACATTCATCTTTACTATCCTACTTCAGGGATATAGCAATTCTCCAGCTCTACGTCAGTAGTTCACAGAGATCTTGATTGTCTTTTCATTCCACAAGCTATCACACTGGCTCATTATATTTATAACTTATCCTTATCACACCTGTCTAGTGAGAAGTAACAACTAGTCTAGACGTATTCTTAAGAAATTTGCTTATCTAAGTGTGGAAAACAAATCACACACAAATTCAGGTGCCTTCCACCTCAGTGAAATTTCTATGGATCCAATGATGTGAGACATGTCAATATATTCTTCCTGAGATGAAAAATAAGTTGTTGCATTTAGCTCCTCATATAACCGAAAAAGAATCCCAATGCCTGGTGTACCTCTTTGGATTTTAGAGGCAACACATTCCTCTCTTGGAAATGTTACTCCAACCCATTTACCAAGTGACCCAAAAAGCTGCTCATTTTGAGTGGGGCTCAGAATAAAAGAAGATTGTGCAACAGGTCCAGGCTGTTACACAACCAGCTCTGCCACTTGATCCACATGATGTAGCAGCTGCAATGGTGCTTAAAGTGTCTGTGAGGAAAGGATGCTGTTTGGAGCCTTTGGTAAGACCCTGTATGTGAAATGTGGTAGAGGCCCTTAGGGTTTTGCAGCAAAAATTTGCCATCCCTGTGGTTAACTACGCCCTTTTGAGAACAGCTCTTGGCCTGCTATAGGGCCTTAGTAGAAAACAAACACTTAACCATGGACTACCAAGTTACATGTGACCAGGGATGTCCAACATCACTGGGTGTTATCTGATCCACCAAGATAGACAAAGTTGTGTGTGCATAGCTACACTCCATTAACAAATAGAAGTGGTGTATATGTACAGGATCGGTCTGGGCAAGCCCTGAAGACACAACTAAGTTCCATGATGCAATATCCCAAAGGCCAATGGTCCCGTCCCAGCGTGCACCTATGGCCTAATGAGGAGTTAGTTCCCTATGATCAACTAACAGAGGAAGAAAAGTCTCAGGACTGGCTTACAGCTGGTTCTGTAACATATGAAGGTACCACCTGAAAGTGGACAGCTGTAGCACTACAGCCTGTTTCTGAGACATCTCTGAAGAAAGATCCTCCCAGTGGGCAGAACTTAAGTGATGCCCCTGGTTAGTCATTTTGCTTGTAAAAAGAATTGGCTGGATATGAAATTATATACCAACTATGGGTCCGGTGCACGAAATTCGTGCATGGGGGGAGGGTGGGGGTCCCTCAGCCCAGCCTGCCCCCTCTCACAGTCTGGAACCCCTCAGTATATGTCCTATGATGGCCCCAGTCTGCCAGGCGCCTTTTGTGTGTGTGTGTGTGTGTGTGTGTGTCACCACTGGGGACCAGCCCCCAGCCGCATCTGAGGCTCAGAGAAGTCCTCCTGTGTGTGTCTATCTGCTGAGGGCCTGCCCCCAGGCTTGGAACAGGCACCCCCTCTATGTTGATCTCTCAGACTCTTGCCCTCCCCTGCATGTTATTCTCTTTTTTGAGCTGTGGCCAGGGCTGGGTGCTGCCTGCCTCCTAAGCTTGCCTACTGTCCATCTTCCTCCAGCCACCAGAAAGCAGGGAAAACCCCGCCTCATGGTCAGGCCAGCCTTTTCCTGCTCCCTGATCCCCGGAAGGGACCTGGGGAGCTGCCAAGCAGGCCACCGACTCTTTCCCACTCACCGGTCCCCTGCTGCCTTCTTTTCCCACACCCTAGTGCCGCCAAGGGGTCTGGGGAGCCACCAAGCAGGACCCCGGCCCCTGCAGCCTTGATTTTCTGCTCCTCAGTGCCCCACAAAGGGCCTAGGCAGTCGCCAAACAGGCCGAGATGCCCCCGCCACCTCTTACCTGCTCCCCAGTGCCCAGCAAAGGGCCTGAGGAGCCCCTAAGCAGGCCCCAGCCCCCACCGCCTCTTTCCCTCTCCCCGGTGCCCCGCAAAGGGCCTGGGGAGCCACCAAGCAGGCCACCAACCCTGCCGCCTCTTTCCTACTCACCGGTCCTGGGTCCTGCGCTGTTCCACCCTGCAGCCGCTCTGTGCACTCAGGAGGTTCCTCAGCCCGGCCTGTGCCCTCTCACAGTCTGGGACCCTTCTGGGGATGTCCACCTGCTGGCGTGCCTGACCAGCATGGGTGAGGAGTTGATGGCTGTTTGCAGGCTGGCCAAGCCCCCCAGTAACGTCCCTCACTTCACTGGGTTGTGGCCAACATGGGTGATGGGCTGATTGGCGCTTTCAGGCTTTAAGGCTGCCCACAGCTCCCATTGACTCAATGTCCCAGCAAGGCTGGCTGGAAGCAGGTTTCTGGGGTTTATTTATCTTCTATAATTGATACACTGTGCCTTTAAGCCGAGGCCTACTAACGAAGCCTCCTCTGTTTCACCTCACGCTTTTATAATGAGACAATGTTACTCTTAGTGGTCAGGCCAGGCCTGCTGTTTCCTTCAGCTCCTGAGGATTCTATGATTGATATTTTGTTGCAAACATGTGTTTTGCTTGAGGCAGATAAACGCAGTTTCACTTTCACTCCTGCTGCAATGGAAGCTGCCATTTACTCAGGTCCATGAGTGGCAACCTCAATGTTGGCTGGGCTAATTTGCATACAATCGCTCTTATTGGGTGTGGCTTACCCATCCTGAAGAAATGGTTAATTTTAGTATTACACCTTTATTAGTTTAGATTAACTGGGCCATAGGATGAACAGGTATTTGGTTAAACATTTTTCTGGGTGTGTCTATGAGGATGCCTCTAGAAGATATTAACATTTGAATTTGGATAATTAACATCTGAGTAAAGCAGATTGCCCTACCCAATATAGTTGAGTGCCTTACAATTGTTAAAGGCATGACTAGAACAAACAGGTTGGGTATAAAATAATTTGCTCTCTCTCTGCCATATTGTCTTCAAACTGGGACATTGTTCATCTCCTGTCTTAGACTTGCAGGTGGACTTGGACTGGCACCATACCATCAGCTTTCCTGTGTCTCTAGCTTTCCAACTAAATATCTTGGGACTTTTCAGTCTTCCTAATCATGGGAACCAACTTCTTATAAACCTGATGTTATTCTAATTGTTGGTTCTCTCTAAGCAAGCTGTATGTCTCATTGGCTTATTTCAAGGTGTTTCATCATTGATATTCTACAGTTTGAATATGATATGCCTGAATGTTCTTTGCATTGTTTCTTTTTTTTTTTCTTGGAGTGGTATGTATATTGTTTCTTTTTCTTTTACCTTTCTGGATGTGTGGTTTGGTGTCTGATATTAATTTATGAATAATTCTCAGTCATTGCTACTTTAGATATCACTTCTATTTCTTTTTTTCTCTCCTCTTAAGGTCTTTCTATTAAGCAAATGTTATGCCTTTTGTAATTGCCTCATAGTTCTTGTATATTTTGAGTTTTTTAAATATCTTTTCTCTTTGTTTTTCAGTTATTGAAATTTCTATTGTCATATTTTCAAGCTCTAATATTCTTTCCTCAGCATGTCTAACCTTCTAATGAGCTCATCAAAGGCAGTTTTCATTTCTGTTACAGTGCTTTTGACATTTTGGCAATCTCTTACTGGTTCTGATGCTTGTTAAGTCTTCTTAGACTGTATTTTTTACTTTTATGTGTCTGGCAATATTTTTGTTGAGAAATGAACATGAGGTACTGCATAAAACTACTAAAGTAAATCCATCTGTAATGGTGTAGTTTTAATGGCTAGAGTGGACTAGATTTCCATATTTCTCTTCCCCTATGTGGGAGGTAGGAGGGAGCTGGAGTTAAGTATTGTTCTTCCCCCATTTGGAAGACTAGAGCTGGCTGAAGCTGAGAATTTCCTTTCCAGAAGGTAGATTAAACTGTAGTAAAGTAGTTTCTCTTAAGGGTTGGCTTTGATGAAAACAGAGTGCTCTGGTGTATGTCAAAAAGGCCAATTTTTATTTCCTCCACTGGAAGCACGGGATGAGGAGTGTCTTCATCATTTCATCATTCATTGTAAATACATGGTAGAGCTCCTAGAGTTTAAACTTTTAAAATCATGGGGAATTTCCTATGATTGGGTACCCCTGGAGTTTCCCACCATTAGACCTGTCCACATGAGCCTTCAACAATCCATCAAATAGAACTCAAAAGTGTCTTTATTGTGGTAATAAAAAACAAAGGTTTCAGCTTATGAATGTTTGCTCTAGTAAGTTCTGATTCTTATCTGCATGTCTCTCTGATTTTTGAAGAAGCGGTTTGCTTTATGACCTCACTTTTCTAAGAGATGTAATAAAAGTTGCTGATTTTTCAGTTTATCTGCTTTTTACTTATAGTTAATGTGAAGTGGCAACTTACATGCAGGACCAGAAACTAAAAGTCCTACATTTTTCTTAAAAATATATGCATGCATTGTAGATGTCTAAATGTCAAAGTCCTAGCTTATTAATGATGATACAATTAGTTACAAAATTTTTTAAAGCTTCATTGCAATTAAAAAGACTATATTGTGTATTTCCTATTAGGTAGCTCCATGACAAATAATAATGCTAATGCTCAAATTTCTTTAATGCCCCATTTTGTAATTTAGCCTTATATGTGCTCTAGGCCATTTCTCATGGAAATGAAAAGCTTAATTTGATACATGTACATACATATTTATATTGAAGCTAAGGCTTTTTCCATGTAAATGTATCTCATAGTAACTATTATTCCGAATAAGCAACAACAAACTTTTTTGGCAGCCCTCAATTTCCTTTAAAATGTTTTATTTTTGAAATAAAACATTAGAGCATAGAAAATTTAAAGCATGAGCCTAGTAAAAAATATTCTACATTCCTTGCTTTAGTTTTACGAAAGTGTGTATATATATATATATCTTATATAATAATCTAATCTAAGAAAAAAGTAATATGCAAATTAACCACAACTCCAAGACATCCAAGCCATGCCCACCAGCCAATCAGAGGATGATATGCAAATTAACCCAGCCAAGATGGTGGCCAGCAGCCACAGAGCTAGAGCAAACAGGAGGCTTCTGTTTGGAGGAAACTGCCTGCCTCGGCTGGCTCAAAGCAACAAAGTTTCAATTATAGAAGCCAAGCAGCTGAAGCAAAAGGAGGCTTCGTTGCCTGCCTGGGCAGGCTGTGGCCTCTGTTCAAGGCAATAATGTTTCAATTATAGAAGATAAATAAAGCCCAGAAACCTGCTTTCAGCCAGCCTTGCTGGAACCTTGGGTCAATGAGAGCTGTGGCCAGACTGCAAACAGCCATCAGCCCTTCACCTAGGCTGGCCAGGCACTCCAGTAGGGACCCAAACCCTGAAGGGGCTGTGGGCAGCCTGAAAACAGCCACCAGCCCCTCACTCAGGCTGGCCATGCATGCCAGCAGGTGGACATCCTCCAAAGGGGTCCCAGACTGTGATAAGGACCCCCCCCCAAGTGTACAAATTTTTGTGCACCGGGCCCCTAGTCCTATATAATAAAAGGCTAATATGTAAATCAACCAAAAGGAATGATGAGTCACTATGACACACACTGACCACCAGGGGGCAGATGCTCAATGAAGGAGCTGCCCTCTCATAGTCAGTGCATTCCCACAGGGGGAGTGCTGCTCAGCCAGAAGCCAGGCTCACAGCTGGTAAGCCCAGAGGCAATGGTGGAAGCCTTTCCCACCTCTGTGGCAATGCTAAGGATGTCTGACTGCCAGAAGCCAGCAGTCAGACATCCCCCTAGGGCTCCCGGACTGTGAGAGGGCACAGGCCAGGCTAAGGGACCCCCACTCTGAGTGCACAAATTTCTATTTATACTAGAGGCCCAGTGTTACGGGATTTGTTCACTGGCTGGCGGCATGCCCTGTGGGGATCGGCCCACTGTGGGAGTGCCACTCATTCCTGTCGTCTGAGCAGCACCCCCACTGGTGGAGCACACTGACCACCAGGGGGAAACTCCTGCATTGAGCGTCTGCCCCCTGATGGTCAGTGCATGTCACAGGACTGGTTGACCACTCGTTCTGATCATTCTGCCGTTTGGCCACTGGCTTTTATTATATAGGATATATAACTTGAAAAATGCTCAGAACACCAGACATAACACCAATATCGTGTGGTCAGTTTCACTTAAATGATGGAGGAAAAATAGTCTGCTATTGATTTTGATTCACCGCTTCCTCCTTCAAGTACATAGCAGTATTCTAGTCCATAATTTAAAGAGGTAATTAAAGTATTTTAATAACATAATCATAATCTATATCATTTCCTATTGAATGACTGAACTAGATATGATTTCCTGACCAAGCTACTTATTATTTTGGTAGAATCCTAATTTGATCTACCTCAACATCAGAATATGTACTATTAATAATATTTATGATTAAGTTAAAAAATTTAATAGCAGAGAGCATGACAAAGCCTGTTGTTAACATTTGTGTGGTTCTGATGGAAGGATGGCCTATTTGTAGAATCAGCATGCCATGGTAAAATATCTCTATTTGTAAGCTTATTACATGGGGATTAATTATCTTAGATCTTGATTGAACACCTTTGTAGAGCTGAGATTGGCTGTCTTTAACATAATATAATTAAAGGTATATCTATAACCAAAACTGACATGAAGTTTGAAATGACTTAACAGTCATTTTTACTCAAAAATATGTTTGATTAAGCTTTTCATGTAGCATATAAAAATTGAGGATAGAGCACTGTCTTTACCTCCTATTTAAAAAATCTTATTATAAAGCATAGTAAAGCAGTACTATTGCTAATAAAGCAACTTTTTGTGACCTGTCTAGACATTGATATTTGTCAACTACATCTTTAAGCTGCTCAAAATGTTAACCTAACTTATAACTTTGGCAAATACTATAAAACAACTAGCACCTAACTATGCACCTTTAAAGAAAGAGGCAACCCTAAGAAGCTTGAATGCATTTTGGTGTGTTGTTTTTTTGTTTATTTGTTTTTCTTTTTCAGAGTGGAAAACATGTGTTTGTAGAATCTTTTCTGTAATTATGATATTCTTAATTATAAGATTTTGTAAGGTAAGAACTATGGTAAAAGTCTTTATTATTTAATGTAATCTAATCCTTGTAGAATGACATTTTTATTTTTTATTTTTAACAAAATGTTTTAGGCAAAAAAATCAAGAAAAATGTAATTTGTAATGACTATGTAAAAACCAGGTGCTTTTTTTTCTTTTTCTAAAATTGAGATAACCAAGAAAATGTTGCAATGATGTTTTTTAGTTGATTTAGAAGCAGTGTTTCTTAGCCTCTTAGCTTTGCTCCCTTCATCAGTCATTAAAGTTTGCTTAGATCCCAATGACCCTTTCTCCATATATATAAATATATTTGCTATAAATGACATATCAATCAACTTATAACATTAAAAATGGTAACAAATGATATTTACTTAAGGAAATAAACCATATAATTATTTTATTCTGGGCAAAATCAGTCATAAAAGTGGGAAAATTCATAAAATTTGAATGTATGAAAGGCGGAGATATCCAGTACTTTATTTAATATGAATATAAAGTACTTCATAACTTTGATCTGAAAGGCACTATAAATCTACAGAGTAAGTGTAATTCTTTTCTTTTTAATTTTTTCTTCTTAAGCAAAACAATGCATTTCCCCCTCATTTATTGAAGAAAATGCTTCAGAAAATAAACAAAGAGTAAAGTAGCCTTCTCTCATCTTTCATTTCTCTTCAAAATTCTTTAAAAAAATTTTTTTATTAATTAATTTTCAGGAAGAAAGGAAAGGAGAGAGTAATATCAATTTGTTGTTTCCTGACTAAGATCAAACTCACAACCATGGCTTATTGGGATGGCCCTCTAAATGAGCTACCCTGCCTGCCCAGGCTCTTTAAAATTCCTCCTGAGCTCACTTTATCACACAGACTCCTGTTTTGAGATGTTTCTCAACACCCTCTGAAATTCATTTAACATTTTCTTGCTCTATATATTTCCAATAATTTATTATATATTCTACCTCGTCATCTTTTTAAAAAATTGTATCAGTTTTTCACACATAAGAATGAATGTTTTTAAAATAACTGCATACTTAAAAATGGCCCCTTTAGAGTTTGGGAGGCGAGGGGTTGAACTGTTTATTAATCACAGTTAAAAATCACTGTGATTTTTTAAAAACCTTATAACTCAAAGAAGCAGAGAAAAAATTTATGGTTAAAAGTTTACAATATAAAATGCTCTGGAAATAGGTAGGGAAATGTATTCAAGGTTATATGACCATTAAAAATAATGAGACCTTACTTGACTAATTTTTGAAAAAATAAGTTTTCAATAATTTAAGTTTCATATTCTTTAAGAAAAAATTTTACTCTTAAATGCACATAGTAAACTAGGGTTATACCAAAAATAACTTCAATGAATGGTGGGTTTTCTATGTCTTTAATTTTTATTTTTTGAGGTATAATTGAGATATAACATTACATTAGTTTTAGGTGTACAACATAACTTAATATTTGTATATACTGTGTTATAAGCAGCACAGTAATTCTAGTTAACATTCGTAACTATATAATGGTTACACAAGTTATTTTTTTATGATAACTTTTAAGATCTACTGTGTTAGCAATTTTCAAATATGCAATACAGTATTATTAACTACTAGAGGCCCAGTGCATGAAATTTGTGCACAATTAGGGTCCCTAGACCTGGCCGGCAATTAGGACTGATTGAGTTTTTGGGCTGCCGTCTGGGGCCTCCCTTCCCTGGCTGCCAGATGCTAGCTGCCGATAGGGCCTTCCTTCATTCCATGCTGCCCCCTATGATTCCAGCCCACATCATAGCGAGCAGTTGAACTCCCAGTCTCCCGGTCAAACTCCCAAGGAGACACTTTGCATATTAGTCTTTTATATAAATAAATGGTCACCATACTAACATTACGTCGGATATTTTTCTTATAACAAAGTTTTTACGTTTGGACTGCCTTCTCCCATTTTATGCACCTCCCACCTACCACCCCTGGCAACCACCGTCTGTTCTCTGTATCTATAAGCTTCCTTTATAAAAATGTAATTCCATATATAAATGAGATCATATGGCATTTGTCTTTATCTGACTTATTTCACTTAGCACAATGTCCTCAACATATATGTTGTCATGAGTGGCAAGATCACATTCTTTTTATGAGTATCTTTTACATTACAGTATATATATATATATACCTGTAAATTGCTTATTCACATCATTTATACATTTTCTAGTACATATTTTTTCTACTTATTAATATTATATATGTAGTCAGTGTGATAACTTTATTTATTACAAATATTTTCTAGCAATTTGTTACTTCTATTTTAGCTTTCATTCACTAGGCACTTTTTTACTAGAAAAACAAAAATAAAGAAATAACCAAATGCTCATCAATTGAAAAGGTGAAATAAATAATGGGCAATTTATGTAATAGATACTATACAGTCATTAAAAAAAGAGCATGTCTACATATTTTCATAAGATTTTCAAACAACCATCAAGATATACTTCAAATTAAATCAAAGCAAGCTATAAATATTTACATGGAATCTATATATCAAACACAAACATTTTTATAAGCAAATATTCTTTACAATTGCATAAAATAGATATAGAATAATGTGCAAACTGTAGAGAGTGAGGGGAAAGGTACTTCTAGTTTTTACTTTTGATATTACTGCATTTTTTAAGTTCTTAAAATAAGAATATTTTCAGATTATTAGGAATATTTCAGGTTTACTTTTAATTTCTTAATTATACTTTTGTTGTTTTTATTTTAAAGCAACAGATTAAGGATGACATGAAAAAAAAAAGACACACTCCTAAATTTTGATTTGTGATCAGTCCTGATTGATTATGTACCTAGGACTAACTTCAAAGCTTGATGAATTGACCAGAATGGACAAACGCTAAGCTAGGCTTATATTCTGTTTCTTTTACTTTTTAAATTTATCTTTATTGTTGAAAGTATTACAGATGTCCCCTTTTTCCTCCCATTGGCTCCCTCCTCACCACACCCACCCCCTTCCCAGGCCCTCACAGCACTATTGTCTGTGTCATAGGTTATGCATATATTCATGTACGTTCTTTGGTTGTTTCAATTTGAAGGAGAGTACTTTTGAAAAGGGGGCAGCTATCAAGTCATTGGGTACTATTACCAAGATACCAAGAGAAAGAAGTGTAGCAGATGCAGTGACAAGGAAATAATATGTTCCTGTAAAGACTTCTCATTCCTTGAAGGATAAAGTCTAGATCTCCATCATGGCTTATTCAGGCCTATATGATCTGGCCCCTATCTACCTCTCCAACGCTAATGCTAACAGCTGTCTATATCGACCACTAAGTATCAGCTACAGTGCCTCTTTTTTTCTTTACTAAACAAATCACTTTTAATTAAGGACTTTATATTATTTGTTCTTTCTTTTGCTTGGAATGATTTCGCTCTAGCTTTGATTGGCTTTTTCTCATTACTTAGACCAAATATTACTTTCTTATTTATGTCTTCATTGGCTACATAATCTAAAATAACTCCCATACTGAGTTTCTTTCACATCACCTGCTTTTCTTTTCTTCATAACACTATTTTAATATTTAAAATTATTTTTTTTTCTTTTTTATGCACTGTTCTTTGCATTATCTGTCAGCCTCACATTAAGTGTCTTAAAGGCCAAGACATTTTTCACTATTACACAGCACTTAAACCAGTGCCTGGCACAAAATAAGAGCTCCATAAATATTCTAAAACTAGGAGCCTGGTGCACAAAAATTTGTGCACCCAGGAGGTCCCTCAGCCCGGCCCGTGCCCTCTTACAGTCTGGGAACCCTCTGGGAATGTCCACCTGCTGGCGTGCCTGACCAACCTGAGTGAGGGGCTGATGGCTGTTTGCAGGCTGGGAAAGCCCCTCAGTGGGAACCCTGACCCCATGGGGGTGTGGCCAGCCTGGGTGAGGGGCTGAGGGCTGTTTACAGGCTGCCCACAACCCCTTCAGGTTTTGGGTCCCTACTAGGTTACCTGGCCAGACTGGGTGAGGGGCTGATGGCTATTTGCAGACTGGCCAAGCCCCCCAGTGGGGTCTCTTACCCCACTGGGGTGTGGCCCAGCCTGGGTGAGGAGCTGAGGGGCATTTTAAGGCCCCCACAGTCCCTTCAGTGTTCGGGTACCTACTGGAGTACCTGGCCAGCCTGGGTGAGGGGGCTGATGGCTGTTTGCAGGCTGTCCACAGTCCCTTCAGGTTTTGGGTCCCTACTGGGGTACCTGGCCAGCCTGGGTGAAGGGCTGATGGCTGTTTGCAGGCTGGCCAAGTCCCCCAGTGGAGTCCCTCACCCCACTGGGGTGTGGCCACCATGGGTGATGGGATGATTGGCGCTTTCAGGCTTTCAGGCTGCTCATAGCTCCCATTGACCCAATGTCCCAGCAAGCCTGGCTGGAAGCAGGTTCCTGAGGTTTGTTTATCTTCTATAATTAATGCACTGTTCCTTTAAGCTGGGGCCTAGTAAGAAAATCTCCTCTGCTTCACCTAGCGGCTTCTATAATGAGATATTGTTATCCTTAGTAGTCAGGCCAGGCCTGCTGTTTCCTTCAGCTCCTGAGGATTCTATGATTGATATTTTGTTGAAAATATGTTTTGCCTTGAGCCAGGATAAGCAGAGTGCCTGCAAACAGTTTCAGTTTCACTCCTGCTGCAATGGAAGCTGCCACTCAGGTCCGTGAGTGGCGGCCTCCATGTTGGCTGGATTAATTTGAATACAGTCACTCTGATTGGCCGGTGGGTGTGGCTTACCCGTCCTGAAGAGACAGTTAATTTTAATATTACGCTTTTATTAGTTTAGATAATGGGATAGATAAAATAATTAATTAAGATGGTCTTAATACAGACATAATCTAGGTTTCTAGCTACACCCAAATTTGATGATACATTTTCCATTTCTTTATACCAATTTGAGATACTGAAGATATGATTTCAGAAAAATAAACCATTTTCAAAGTCTTAAGTTTAGAGTTTCTCTGAACCACATTTGGCTGTTAGTGATTTAAACTATATGATGGTGTCCAGCCATTGTGGCTCAGTGGTTGAGTGACAACCCAGGAACCATGAGGTTATTGATTCAATTCCTGGTCAGAGCACATGCTGGGTTGCTGATGTGTAGGAGGCAGCAGATCAATGATATTCTTCTCTGATGGATGTTTTTCTCTCTCTATCCTCCTCTCTTTCTCTCTCTCTAAAAATCAATAAAAACATTTTACCTAATAATAGACAAACATGTAAATTGACCGCCCTCCACTACGCTCATCAGCCAATCAGGAGAGTATGCAAATTAACCCAACAAAGATGGCAGTTAATTTGCATATGTAAGCATCCAGTGGCCTGGGTCTCAGGGACATCATCGGGCATCCAGGTCACTCTGAGGTAGGCCACGTGTGGGCCGCAAGTAGCCTAGGAAAGGCCTGAGCCAGTGGGCTCCTGGGCAAAACCTGAGCCTGCAATCAGAGCCAGGGGGGTCCCTTCCCAGGCCTCATGCCTCCACCAGGGGCATTACACCTGGGCAAAGGCAGAGCCAATGATTGGAGGGAGCATGGGCAGAGCCAGCAATTAGAAGGAGCTGGTAGTCCACTGCCTAAGCCTAACACCTTGGCCAGAGGCATTAGGTCTGGGCAGGGGCAGAACCCACTATTGGAGGGAGCAGGGGTCCTCTGCCCAGTCCTAATGCCTCAGCCAGAGACATTAGGCCTGGGCAGAGTTGGAACCAGCAATCAGAGGGAGCAGGGGGAGAACTGGCGATCAGAAGAAGCTGGGGGTCCGCTGCCCAGACCTAATCTGCCAAGGCCTAAGGCCTAGGCCAGAGGCGTTAGGCCTGGGCAGAGGACAGTGGGAGGGAGTTGAGGGTCCCCTGCCCAGGCCCCTAGGCTTTAGGCCTAGGCAGGGGTGGAACCAGTGATGGGTGTGAACTACAGAGGAAACACCTTTTCTTAATGCTCATTTGCTAAGCTCCCTGTATGCCACTGGTAATATTCTTAATAACTCTGGTAATAAGAATCCAAAAATGTGATCTAGGGTTTTTCCATCACACTCCTGGAGCAAAAAACGAAGGTCTGCTGCTGGAGGAATAAGAAATGTCATACCCTGCCCTAGCCTGTTTGGCTCAGTGCATAATACCTCGGCCTGCCAACCACAGGGTCTGGGTTCAATTCTGACCAAGGGCATGTACCTAAGTTGCAGGCTCCTCTCTGGTCAGGGCCCAGGTCAGGGCTTATGCAGGAGGCAACCAATCAAAGTGTTCCTCCCACTTTGATGTTTCTCTCTGTCTTTCCCTTTCTATTCCACATTCTCTAAAAATCAATGGAAACATATCCTCAGGTGAGGATAAAAAAATAATAAAGAAGAAAATGTCATATCCTATGAAAGACACATCTTAAAAATACCTAAAGAAGGTTGTCATTTTTTCATGGTGAAGGGACTGGATTTCATGTTGATAAAAACACCTTGGTGGCAGTGGTGACTGGCAGTGGCTGCAGCAGTGGGGTGATGGGGCTGGTGCCTTCCCCTGATCAGCCTGGTCGCCTCTTACAAAGGGAAGCCAGACTTCAGCTTAGGCTCACTCCCCAAGGGGAGCAGGGAGCAGGCCTAAACCATTAATAGGATATCCCTTGAGGGCTCCCAGTATGTGAGAGGGGGCAGGCTGGGCTGAGGGACCTCCCCCCACACCCAGTACACAAATTTCATGCACCAGGCCCCTAGTATTTTAATAAAATAAAATATATGATGGCAGGGGGTAAGGGCATGGGGTGGAGTGGGAACTGGGTGGAGGGGAACTATGGGGGGGGAAGAGAAACATCTGTAATAATCTGAACAATAAAGATTTATTTAAAAATAAAATGAATAAAAATAAATAAAATAAAAATAAATGGTAACAAAAAGTATTTCTTAGCTTTATGTTTCTACAAATTATCAAAAATATATTTTACAAAGCTTCTATATATAAAGGCCAAATTTGTTCATTTCAATATTCAAAGCAGTAAAGACACTGAATTCTGTGTTTCTGTACCTGAATTCCTAAAAGTTGTTCAATCTCTCTTTAAGTCTATGCAATTTACATTTGAAACAAAATATTAAATTTTAGAGTAATAGAAGTCCATGAAATGGTAGAAAAGATACCTGATGCTGTGGATTATTATAAAAGAAACTGATTATGAGCCACTGAGGTCTTTGTTCCTCACCTTGCAATGTCCAGCTCTACCGCAGAAGTTTTGGCTGACATCCACACAACAGATCTATCTGGGATTTCTTTTAAAGGGACACCTGTTTGCTTATTTATCCATTCACTCAGCAAATATCTGTTGAGCCTCTCTATTCGTTAGGGAATCTGTGAAATGCTGGAGATGAAGTTGTAAACAAGACAGATAAGGACTCTGCCTTACACACAGGGTTAGAGGAACTATAAATAAAAAAGTATTACATGCAATAGTTGTAGATCAGATAAATGTCCAAAGGATATCAAAAGGCAGATGTGATATAAAGTAATTCTAGGCTGAACTATGCTAGAGCTGTTTATCCAGAAAGGTTTTTCTGAAGAGGTGATTTTATGTATTTGAGATAACATTTCAGTTAGATGAGAATGATCCTATCATGCAGGGTGCTAAGGAGAGAAAAAAGAAAAAAAGAAAAATCATTTTATGAAGAAAATAATAAGTTCAAAGGTTGGTGTTCTGTATATTTGAGGAAGAGAACAAAAAGCCTACATTTCCGGTCCATAAGAAGGACAGGAAACAGGATGAAGGGTGAGAGGAACCAGATCAGAAAGCTCGAATAAAAGATTTTGGATTTTACTCTGCCTTCAGTGGGACTTTAAGTTAAAGCATGATGTAATGTCATTTAAAATATCTCTCTGACATCTACATAGAGACTGAATAGTAGGTGAACAAATATGTAGGCAGTGAGACCAAAGAGAGGAGAATTACAGAGAACCAAAATGAGAGGATATTTGCATCAAGCACAAAAGCAACTTTGGAATTAGAATAATATAGACTCAAAATATATAAGATATTAGGGCTTTCTGATACATTGGGAGAGAGGATAAAAAGAAAATAATCAAGAATGAATAATAGACCCTGGCCAGTTTGGCTCGGTGAAGAAAGGGTCGGCCTGTGGACTGAAGAGTCCCGGGTTCAATTCTGGTCAAGGGCATGTACTTGGTTTGCGGGCAATATTCCCAATGGGGGGTGTGCAGAAGGCAGCTGATCGATGTCTGTTTCATCGATGTTTCTAACTTTCTGTCCCTCTCCCTTCCTCTCTATAAAAAAAAAAATCAATAAAAAATATTTTTAGAAAGAATGAATAATAGGCTTGAGACATAAGGCAAATTTCTGAGATGGAAAGATTGGGATCAAAAATTTTTCTTATTGTTGAAGTGTGTAAGGAAGAAGATGAAAGCTTTCCATTCTGGATATTTCAGGATTTTGAGATTTCTAGTTGTCCTCAATTTTTTATCTCTTTTTTTTCTAAATTAATAGATCTCCAATTTTTAGTTATATATGTGGCCACCTGTAAGAAAAAACTACATTAATAAATGCGACCACATGACTTAGCATGTGAGCATATGTGGGAAAGTTCAACTTTGAGAACAATCTTTAACAGAAGGAATGCGTTCTGTTTTTTTGGGTTTTTTTTATTTCTTTCCTTCTAACTTGGGCAGTGGCAGGTTAAACACTCAAATACATTTACAATTCTCCCATCAAAAAGGAGACTCCATTTCCCCGCCTCTTGTATCTGTGCTATATTTCTAATACTCCTAAGTAATGTTGATTACTCTGTCTTTTTGACCAAACTTTAAGTAGCAAGTATATCATGCTCATCATTGTCATCACCAGTGACCTTTGAAAGGAAAATTTGATTGGGGAGATGGGGAAGAATTAACACTGGTCTGTATTACACAGAAACTAGAAAGTAAGCAAGTATCAATGAACCATGGATTCTTTATCTGAGAAGTTTTAGCAATGAAGTATGGAAATGAAATCTGAGATATCCAGAAGGAGATACAGCATAATAGAGCTGCTAAGATATGGCATATAATGTGAAGTGGTTCTATTATAAGGCAAATAATCCAATGGAGAAAATCATATTAATAAAACAGGAAAAGTAACAGGATATGGAAGAAACAAAGTCTTAAAATAAAGATCAGCCTATGAGAAAATAAGAGAGAGCCCTTTGGAAATACAGAAGGCAAAATTGAAAAGATGGGTTTTAGTTTCGGTGGAGGGAAGCTGAAGGAAACATGTAGTTCAATGTGGCCTGGCACAGGCTGCGCCTGATGTAATGTAGGAGGAACCTGATCACCCTCTACACTGTCCTCTGTGCACTGACTCTCCTTTCTGTATACTGTTCTGTACTATTACTTACACATTTCCTGTAACTAATCTTGAAAAACATATCTGTTTTTCCCATAATGATACACTGTTAAATGAAAAATCAAAGGACAAAAGAATATTCATACATAAGTAAATATATATATGTACATATATGGAAAGAAGGGTAAATAAGGAAGTATGTATGTATGTGATGTATATGCTCTAACAAGAAAAAAAATGCAAGAACAGTAAACTGAAAAACTAAAGTTATTACTGACAAGATATGTTGGGCAGGAGGAAAAAGAGAGGGAGTCACACTTTTCTAAATGTTCTTATCTACATAACATTGACTTTCAGAATCATAATGTATTGCATATTTAAAAATTAAAAATGTCAACAACAATAAGAAGGAAAAAATAACTAAAACTTAAACAAATGGATTCAACTGTATTTCAAATGTATAATAAATCACACCAAAGAGATAAAATCAAATCAAAGGCAAACAAAACAAAAATTGAATGAAGCTAACTTTTGAACATAATACATGACAATGTATTCTCAGTCCAGGAGTGGGATATTAGTATTCAGGGGGAAATGCAAATAAATCTGAAACTTTTAGTGGAACTTATTTTTGTAGTGTTATGAATAAAGCAGTT